>JBCEWC010005390.1:0-25061 GCA_038996855.1 Solanum aculeatissimum
TATCATATCATATCATATCATATCATATCATATCATATCATATCATATCATATCATATCATATCATATCATAGCATATCATATCATATCATATCATATCATATCATATCATATCATATCAAAGCATACCTTACAGGCCTTCCATTTTGGTAGCAAACCTACGTTGGCACATAGTTTTGGGAAAAGAGTGAGACCCTTGGGGATAGCCCACTTACTACTCCAATCTTTCTCGGTACTAAGTGATCATCCCATAAGAATACGTATATATATACATGCTTTAAAATGGAAACATGACACTTGAACATCAAATCATGCATACTTGGGCTTAAAATCCAAATCACTTTCATTACTCATATGCATACTTAACACGAGTCAAACACCTTTCATAACCATGCTTCATTGGGCTAAAACGTCAAATACATTTTCATGTCAAACTTCATGCATAAGAGTAGCTCCATACTTTTCATATAATATCATATCATATTAGTGTAAACACCCATAGTTTCTCAAAGAGCCATATCATAGACATTATGTGATCGCATTCTTGTCATAACCCATACTTGTTCAAAATCATAGTCATAAACATATTTGGGACTTAGCCCACATCATAACCTTCATCAAAATCCATGATCATGCATGCAACTGTCGTGAGTGACAATGAGAATAACATGGGTACTAGAATTCATACTTTAAATCCAATTCAAGAGTATTCCATAAGAAATTGAAGTTAAATCAACATTTAAATCATCATTAAAACACTACCCATGCATAGTTTAAGAGTAAGGGGACATGCATAACTTGACCATCTTCAATTCCATTGAAATTTCATAGAATTCAAACTTAAATCAACTTTAAATCACCTAATTTCTACAGCCCACAACTCATTTCAACTAAATATATTAAAATTAAAGAACCCAATATTAAAGAAGCTTAAATTCAAAATTTAAAGAAGAGGGTTCTTGGGTCTTTATGGATGAAAGGGAATCCATGAATCAATGCCACATACCTTGAGATTAGTCAAGAGAATTGAATGATTTCACAACAAGGATAATTTTTCCCAAATTTCTTCAAGCTTTCATCAATGGAGGTCAAAAGGATTGAGGGAATTTTATTGAGGCTTGAGGAGTGATAGAATGAATTAGAGGGGATTAGGATTTGATTTAGGGGTGTTAGGAGACCTTAGAAAGGCTAAAAGGGACATAGGATTAAACCAAATTACGAACTGACCATTAATGAAATGGACTAGAATACATAAAACAGTGCCTCATGGAAGCTGCCAGGGGTCGTCCAGAGGCTCACGGACCGTGAACCTGTCCGTGAGACCTCAATTGGTCTCGGCTTCAGCTTGAATTCTCGAGGGACTTTCTGGACCAACTCACAAGGGGCCTCACAGACTGGTAGCTGCACATGAACCGTGTACTGGTCCATGGAGCATCACTTAGTCCGGAGTCCAGCCCCGAGCGTTGGCCAACTCTCTGGATCACTTCAAGGGACCCCCTCACGGACCGTAAAGTGGTCCGTGGAGTTCCACTTGGTCCGGGGCTTGGTCCCACATCCAAGGGAGCCAACTGGATTAACTCACGGGACACACCACAGACCGTGAACCACCAAACGGTTCGTGGTCCCTCACTTGGACTCCATCCCGAAACCTTTTCCAATATATCTCCGAATATGGGCAGTCTCACTGTAATGGCCATAACTCCTACATTCAAACTCCGAATTGAGCGAAACTAGTTGCGTTGCAAACATAACTCAAAGATATTCGATTTGATATATAATAGACCACAGAGTTCACCTCTTAACAAAAGATATGGCTATTCAAAATTAGTGCTGCCTAAATGGCCTTACAACCCTTCACCAAAACAATTCCTTTGAATCCGTCCACTTAAACACAACCCGTGACTAACAAAATTCAACCATGATGAAACCAACACTAACCTTGACCAACCATTACAAAGTTCGAAAATTTTTGGATTGTTACACGATAGGGCCAATAACTCCATACAAATGACCTCATTTGAGGAAGGGGCCAAGTCAGGATTCGAGTAGGGGTCAGACTCTATTTCTATTTTAGCCCCTCGAGTACATACTCCACCTCTAGATGCTCGATCTAGTCGGTAGTGCGTTGAGGGCATGCAGGACATATACTCTAAGGATGCAGAGATGAACGAGTGCGACTGTCTAGCTTTTTTTTATTTTTGTAGAGCCCTGAGTAGTCACCTCTGGACTCAATAGTATCACAGGTCTCCAGGACACCATCACTAGATATAGGCTCCAATGGCTGGCAGAGCCATTGGGAAAGTACTCACTGACTATGGTTCATGAGTTCTTCGCATCCTATGTCGCCACAGTTCTCATCTCTCTTCCTAAGGGGAAGAAACACCTCACCCAGCCTCGGTCGACACATATAAGAGTGAGTTGTTATCGGGTGGATATTTCAAAGACTACTATCCGCTGCATGTTTTTCAGGCCAGAGTTCCTAATCCCCTGGTCTACAATAGAGTTCGAAAGAAGAGTGGGGAAGACTAAGGATACAACCCTAATGAAAGACCCGGTCTGTAGAGCCAGTTTGATGAGATGGGTAACTGAGAAAATTACAGAGCAGGGCCCAGACCCTAAGTGGATAGCTACCTCTGTGAAGCCTATATTGAAGGCCTCACTCAGCTTCACCACTAAATTCTAGTGGGCAGTAGTAAGATCACAAATCCAACCTATATTTGCGAATAATATATTGACGCCGGACCATGCTATTTTGGTTGCTAGCATCTTGGCTGGTTAAGAAATTAATTGGGCCCTACTGATTGCTGAGAAGATACATAAGTCAAACTTGAAGAGGTTCACCTCCATCCCCTTCCCATGCCTTATTTATTGACTATGTTTAGAGGCTGGGGAAGAGATTCTTCATCACGAGAACTCCATTATAGAGGTTGAGAGGACGCTGGATGCTAGCTTGATAAATGCGGATGATAATTCGGTGGTACTATAGCAGGCACCATGATCACCAGTTCATGTTCCTGAGATATTCACCGCGGTGCCACTGCCTGAGCCTCCTTCTATCTCCACTACTGTTGCTCTTGTTGTTGAGCCCTCCCCCCTTCCCCCATCGCCTGAGACTAATTCAAAGAAGGGGCCTAATACTACTATTCCTAACCCAGAGGCCACACTCACTTAGATAACACCCGTTGGCATGGTATTTGTGTCAACGATATCCATACAGGCCATGGCACAAAGACAGGCCCGCACTGAGTCGTAGTTGACTCAACTACTTCAACAAATTAAACCCTGGGTCCGCCAGGTTGTTGTAAAGACTAAGGCCCGCATGCAAACATTCATGGAGACTACTATCCAGGATAGACTTATAACCGTGGATAACCGCATTGATATATTTGAGTGACGAGACAACAAAACCTCAGCACAACACAACCTGTAGATATGATGGATATTCAAATGGAGATCCAACAGCTCCAGACCGAGATGAGAGCAACCCTCATAGCACAGGTCAAGTTCCCACAAACTAACCCTATTAAGGTGGTGATAGATCTTTTTGCTCCATAGGAGACACTATTACCTTTCCTCGTGAAGAGGTCCTACACAGATGACCTAGATGTTGTGAGGTTAGAGGAGGGGATGACAAAGGAGCAGTAGTAAGAGCTTATCAGGATACGCTCGATGCAGGATGAGGAGATAAGGAGAGCTTGTAAGCTAGAGAGAATGAGGGGTGCTGGACCCTCTGTACATGCTCCCATAGTTAAGGAGTTCGCCAGGTATGTTAAGGGTGGACAGTCTCAGTCAGAGGGAGGCACTTAGGCACTCAGGTATGTTTTATTTTTAACCTCTATTCTTTATTTTGATAGTTTATGTGCATTGGGGATAATGCACATCTTTTTCGATGGGGTGTGAGTAGTTATAGGCCTCAGTGAAGTTTGAGTAGCTATGGCCTATAACTATCCTAATTTTTGAATTCGAGGGGTTTTCTTGCCTGAGTTCTTTTTCCTCGAGGACATTTAATTTATGTTGAACTGACATATTTAGGATGTATATGTTGTATTAGTAGCATATAGTACTAATGTCTATGACATGATATTTGTTTTAATTGAAAAATGATACCCACCATAAAAGTTTTGTTGATAGTTAGTCTTGATAGCAACCATGCATGTTTACAGTGCTTATTTTGATAAGTGAGGTATAATTTTGATATAAAAGCATGATATGAGAGTCTAAGTTAATAATGTAATCAATGTCATGTGTGTGAGCTTATTTGTATGATTCTCATATTGTGTTTATAAAACTTGCCCTGTTATTCTGACTTAGATCGTAGGCTAGTTGGTTAGGAAAGTATTTTAGGCCATTATTCATATTAGTCCAATTAGCCTAAATAACCATCCAAATTCTTGATATATCCCTTGATCTGAATATTTGAGCCATACATATACCCTTTTTCCTTGTTAACATATAAGTAACCAAACCTTGTTGATTGTGAAATTCTAAAATTGGCCCTGGTCCTTCCTCGGATATTGTGCACCTTGACTGAGGCAAAAAGCCTATGTTTAGGATGACTACCAAAAGTGGCTCTGGTTTGTAGGTTGTATATTGTGCACCTCAACTCAGGCCAAAAGCCTAAGTTGAGGGTAACTAGTGTAAGAGAGATCAAACTAAATGGGGTGGAATCTAGTGATGCATAAAAAAGAGAAAAATGTGATATGGGTGCCAAAAAAGATTAAAAGATGCCTTAACAATGAGCTAAAAAGAGAAAAAAATATGAAAAATAAAAAGACAATGAGCTAAGAACTAGAATAAGGCACCCAAAAAAGCTTAAAATAGGAAAAGGGGAGAATGAGTTGAAAATATCAGTGTTGGTAGGGCAAAAATATAGAAAACGCAGTATCAAGGAGGGTATTTAGTCACTATATTCCTAAAACATCATACCAAAGCCCCCGAGCCTACATTACAAGCCAAGAAAGTCCTATAGTGAGCCTAATCCAAATAGTCAACCATTATAGTCATGAGTATAAGGGCAAGCATATGGTATTAAACGCAGTATCTGAATATCTTTTGTGAGAGTGAGTGATTTTTGTGTAGTCTTGAGAATTAAATCTAAATACTATTATGAGTGGGATATAGGACTTCTTTGTGTGAGGGCACTTGCATTACCCTGTTAATTTTGGGCTAGTTTAGTGATTGTTGCTTATCTGTGGTTACCTTGCTTGTCATAGTTGCACTGTCATATGTATTAATCAACATTGGTTTGTTTGATGGCTATCTGATGTGCATTGTTGAGTTGGTGTGGGTGTCTGAGTTTGATTTTAAGATAATGTATGCCATTAGACTTAAGTCTGAGTGTTACTATACTGCTTATATAGATTGAGTTCATCGCTTGAGGACAAACAATAATTTTAAGTTGAGGGTGTTGATGTGTTGGCAAAATACAATAATTTTGATGCTTAAATCTAAGGATTTTATGTGTTCTTAAAGCGATGTTTGTTGTTTTGATGTGTCTTTTTGTTATTTTGCAGGATTATAGGGTTGGCATGATTTTAGGGCTAAGTGTGCTGAGTTTGTAGATTTTGAGGACCTACAGAACCCTTTACGGGCCATGGAAGATTTCATAGTCCATAGAAGAGGGTTCAAAGTAAATTCCAGTGAAGGATAATTTTCTGCACAAGAACTCTACGAACAAGCATACGAGTCGTAAAGTATTCCATGAGTCATAGAGTTGATGTCGTACCCTGAGGATTAGAAAGTGAAGAAGTGCTGAAAGTTCATCAGACAAAACTCTCCACGAGCTGTAGAATTTTATACGACCCGTAGATGAGTCTCATAGAAGACCACTCCAACTTTGAATAAGAGAAGCACGAAACTCTGATTATGGGCCGTGGAACATCATAAGACTCGTAGAAGATGCTCGTAGAGCTTGCCGACCTAGTTTTATTATTTTGATTTGATTTTGTATTTTAAACATTATAAATAGGTTTTTAGGTTATTTTTCGAGAGAGAGGACAAAGATTTACCAATTGGTACAAATTTTGGGATTTTTACAATATTTTGTGTTCTGTATTCATACTTGCGATTTCTTTGAAGAGTTGGATTTTCTGTGCTTAAATTTATTCGTGTAAGTGCTTAATTATGCTATTCTATGTCATGATTCTTTTATCTATATTGATCATGAGTAGCTAAATTCACAACTAGGGTTGTGAGAACCATGAAGAACTAACAAAGTAAAATCAGATAATTCATAATTTTGTGAAAGTGTGTATGAATGTATTAATTGCTTCTCTTTGTTTTGCATGCTTTTTAACGGTTGCTAACGTTAGAACTCGCCTCGTGTTACTTATTGGATCAAGGAGGTAATGAATAGGAAAAGAGAATAATTAACAGGATTCGATTAATATTTTCTCGTCTAATTAACCAAACTAGATCAAGGGGAGGTTGTACTGGGATAATAGATAAGGGTTAGTAATGTCACACTATGGAGATCGATCAAACCCCATAGTGAATTTACCTCTTCGCTGGATCAAAGGGTTAGGTAAATCTAACTTACCATTCTGTATCTATATATTGGAAAAGATTACAATTATCTGGTAATACTTAGGGAAACATGGGGGACACATCACCCTAGTTAGCTCTTCTACTGATTTCATAATAATGCACTAGTCTAGGTTTACTTTTCTTGCAATTTCAAACCCCCCTCTTTTCGTGAGATAAGTAGGTTAGTTACCCCACTTTACTCTGAATTGATCGGAAGTCTACCATATTCCCTGTGGGTTCGACCCTAACCTTAGTTAGTTTATATATCTTGACAATGACCACTTTTAACTTTAAAAGGAGATGTAGCTTGAGCGACATCACTTGAGAACTCGTAAAAATCCTATGTTTAAAGTGT
Source organism: Solanum aculeatissimum (assembly GCA_038996855.1). Taxonomy (NCBI): domain Eukaryota; kingdom Viridiplantae; phylum Streptophyta; class Magnoliopsida; order Solanales; family Solanaceae; genus Solanum; species Solanum aculeatissimum. The sequence goes on from JBCEWC010005390.1 coordinate 6,880, forward strand.
TGTAAAAGTTGGGTTTTCAACCGAAGTCACACACATTATATATGAATGAAAACAAAGACCGGAATGTAGTCACTCACACTTAAGGTTGGCAGCAGGACCGACACTTACCGGTTCGTACCAATTTCATGCTAGTACTGGTGCTGGTCCGGTATAGCGCCGGTATTTTCGGCCAAGGGGACCTCCGGTAGTGGTATCGAGAAGGGAGGGGTTTTTTATCGGGTCTTTTTAATCGGTTCCAATTTGGTACCAGACCGATATTACCGATAAATATTACTTTTTAAAATTAGGCAATTGACCATTGGGGTGGGCCCACCCCAACAACTCAATTGCAGAAATGGACAATGGTAATGTCAAACTAGCCGTTTCAACGACTAGTTTTATAATATAATTATTTTTTTAATTCTAAAATTATTTTTTTTAACTTTAATCCCAAAATTTCATCAATAAATACCCCCACACCCTTTCATATTTTTTCATACTAATTCTCACAATCTCACTTAACTCTCTCAAATTCTCACAATCTTACAAATTCTCTAATTTTAATTTAATTATTTATATTTATTATTTATTCTCAATTAGTAAATTCTTAATTTTATTTAGTTAATTATTTTGCTAATTTTGGTGGACTACTTTGGAGTAAATTTTGGTGGATCAATTTGGAGCATATTCAAGCTTCAAGTTTCATCAACTTCGACTTCTATGTCTGTTTTTACGCAGACATTCGGTACATTCGTTCCAACTTATAAATTTTATCTTATATGTTTTTATTCTTTATTAGTTGAATTATTTATTTTTTTGTATTCATAATTCATATAATCTTTAATTTTATTACTTGTATGATTTTAGTTTAATATGCATTCTAATAGAAAAGGAAAAGGAAAAAGTACTTTTTTGGTGGAATTGCCAATGCATTAACTGGTAAAAATAAATCAGTTGGTAGTTTTTCAAAATCTAAATCAATACAACCTCCACATAGAATTAATATGGAAGATTTTACATATGTTGATGATACTTGTTTTTATATTGATACTAATACCGAGTCAGATCATGAATTTCTTAAATGAAGATTTGGTAATTTTAATGAGTCGTTAGATGAAGATGATAATGAAATTAATGAAGGTGATGATATTTTTGATGATGATGAAACACAACCACTATATACTGCTACTAGTCCCTCCGCTCCCGCTATTGTCCTCCCCCCCGTACATCCGTCTAGTAGGCCCAAGACGAAACGTGCAAAAAAATTAATTGTTTGATAATTTTTGACACAAAATGAAGATAAAACTAAAGTAATTTGTAATAAATGTAAACATATTTTAAATCATAAAACTTCGGAAAAGAGAGTGAGACAGGTCATTTAAAAATCATTGATGCATTGTTGTAAACTATAATTTTTGCAAGATCAAGCTATAGTGGATTCAAAAAAACATGGAACTCCCCTCCCGAACCATCCATAGGAGTATATGGTTCAATCGCAGTTAAACCCTTCTAATGTTTTTGGTTCTAGTACACTTCACTCTTATAGTAGACAACAGAACCTAAAAGAACTTGCAAAAATGATTGTTGTTACTGATTTGCCATTTAGTTTTGCTGAAAATCCGAATTTTATTCATTATATTCAAATTGTTTATAATTCATCGTTTAATGGTTTTTCTAGAAATACAATTAAAAAAGTCATTTTTGATTATCAAGGTCGATATGTACAATATCTTCATTGTTTATTTGCATATAATACTTATAAATTAGCAATTACTTATGATATGAGTTGTAGTATAACTAGTAATGATTATTTTACAATTACTGAACATTGAATTGATGAAAAATAGGTAATGCAAAAGAATTTTAGGTTATAAAATTTGTGAATTACGTAAAACCGGTTCTTATATAGTGTAAATAATTCTTGATGTTTTAGAATTTTATGGAGTGTCTAGTAAAATAATTAGTGTAACTTTAGATAACGCTTCTAACAACAAATGTGTTGTTGATTATTTAAAATCAACCCCTAGTCCTTAAATGTGCTGCATATATTCATAATTTGATTGTTAGAGACGGTGTATCATTGTTTGAAAATGGTTGTGTAAAAGTTGAAATTGCATTTCCTTTTATTTTTAAATGCCAAGTAAAAGCGTAAGGAATTTGAAAATCGATATATTCAATGTAATCTTGTTGTTAGAAAAATTTCAAAAACAATAGCTAATAGGTAGAATTCTTTATATGAAATGCTTAAAGTAATTTATGATTATAGAAAATCTATTACAATGGTTTGGAATGCCCATAATGATGATATATATTATCGACTTGATGAAAATGATTGAGCTAATGTTAAGGAGCTTATTGAATTTTTATAAGTTTTTTATTTAGCTACAAAACAAATTTTTGGTCTTTATTATCCAACTATTTGTTCTGTTTTACCAAATTTTTGTGTTATTTTTAATAAATTTGCTCAGTTTAAAAATAATCCAAAATTTAAAGAGTCGGTTAAAAAAATAATTGAAAAATTTTAAAAATATTTTTTTTCAATTATTCAAATTTATTTAACTGCTTGTTTATTTAACCAACATACAAAGAAGTAGGTGCATCTCGAATGGTAGAAAATATATATTCAAATTTAGATATTGAAGATGATGAAGATAACCAATTACATAATTTGACAATAGTTAAAAGTAGCATTAAAACTGAAGGTAGGAAATTATATGATTTATATGATTCTGTAATGTAGAAGAACAAGTAAAATATTAAGAACCCGAACCATCTAGATATAGATACGAGGACAACATTGATAATATGTTAAAAAGTTATCTTGGATTTACTTCTAACGAAAAAATAATTTTGATGAATATATTAACCTAAGTACAGAAAGCATAAAGGATGGAGAAGGGAAGCCGCAACTTTTGGAATGATGGAAGAATCGCGGTAAAATGTTTCCAAAACTTTAGCGGGTGGTTCGGGATGTGCTAGCTATTCAAGCATCGTCAGTGGCTTTGGAAGACGCTCTTAATGCGATAAGATTTCAAATAGGAGATCATAGATATTCACTAGTAACAAATAGTTTAGAAATTTCAGTTTTATTTAAAGATTGGATCAATGCGGAGCGGAGGAATTCAGGGCGTCCAACTTTGCCGGCTCAATTTGAAACCAATATAGATAATATTTTATCGGAATCAAGTGAAGACGTCATGAATTTTATGGAGGAACAAGCTCATGTGTAAATTAGGTTCTTTTATACAATTTAAAGTAACATAATAAAATTATAGGCTATTCACCTTATTTTTTAAAAATTATTATCTTGAATTTACTTTTACTTTAAGTCTAAAAGTTTTTTTAATATATATTTTCCTACACACATCTTTAAAGTTAACACTTTAAAACATGAAATGAAACATTCAAAACTTTAAACTTTTAAACTCAATGTCTAAAGTTTGAACTTTAAACTTATAAGATTTGAAAACTTAAAAGTTAAAACTTTAAAGTTTAAATTTGAAGTTTAAAGTTTAATCTTATATATTTGATAATATATAATTTTAAAACTTTTCAAATCATGAAAATTTAAAGTAAACTTTAAAGTATATCGTTAGTTGATAATTTAAAAAAAATGCTAAAACTAACTTTAAAAAACTTTTTATAGTTTAAACTTATATTTTTGATTATTTTAAACTTTAAAGTTTAAACTTATAAATTTCTTTATATATTTGAGAATTGAGTTTTTTAAACTTTAAATATATAAAAATTTTAAACTTTACAACTTCAAACTTTAAGCAATAATTTAATTAAAAAAAGGAAAATTTTGGTTGTTGGTCCGGTTTGGATCCAGTTCTTACCAAACTGGGATGGGACCCCTAACTTTTACCAGTAGGGCCAGTACCGGTACCGATCTAGTTTTGGCTGGATTTCCTATTGTTTCTCCCTGTACTGGTCCGATTCTGGAAAGTGCCGAACTGACAGTCCCGTTATCGGTACCATCACCAGTCTTACTCACACTCACAATAGAAGTTCAATCAACACACAAGTACAAACCATATGTTTGCCTTTATTTTCACCACTTTGACACTTGAACGATCTTTTTAGGATCACATTAGGGCTTTTGTGGCTTGTAACGTTGGCTCAGGCTAGGGTATGATATATTTGGGAATGAAGTGACTATTTTGTCTCTCCAACACATTCTCATGGCTTAACCCTCTACCTTTTTAGCACCCAAACTCTTATTATTTCTATTTTCTCACTTTCTTTACCATTGGGGGTGATTTTCATTTTCATGCAATCTTTTTCGCTCTTTTGTTGTACTCATAGTCACACCTAGCATGTGTGACTGTGAAAATATCGCATGTCTGACTCTATCTCCCATGTAGCCCCACTTTTGGGCCTATGACTCTACAGGACCTTTACTGAAATGATCTCCTTAGTCCTCAACTTCCTCACCTGCTTATCCAAAATGGCCACTAGCTACTCCTCATAAGTCAAATCTAGGCTCAACTTAACTGAATTCATGAAAATCACATGAGAATCATCCAGAATGTAATGTCGTAGCATCGAGACATGAAACATAAGAAGAACTAAAGACAAGTTGGGTGGCAAGGTAAGTCTATAAGCCACATCTCCCACTCTATCCAAGATCTCAAAAGGACTAATAAACCTCATACTGAACTTTCCCTTCTTTCCCAACCTCATAACACCCTTCAAGGGTGAGACCTTCAACCATACCATGTCACTAATCATAAACTCTAAAGGTTGAACCTACCTATTGGCATAACTCTTTTGATGACTCTAGGCTATCACCAACTTACTTTGAATCAACCACACCCGCTCTAGATCATCTCTCAACATATATACAACCATGCTCTCCACTCCACCGAGTCAAACCATCCGATAGATGATCTACATCTCTGGCTATAAAAGGACTCAAAAGGAGCCATTTGAATACTAGATTGGTAACTATTTTTGTAGGCAAACTCCGCCAAGGCTAAGTGCTTGTAACGATCCTCAATTAGGAAGCCTAGATGAGCAGAAAAGTTGGATTTAGAAATTACCAGAGTCAGTTCACAAAGTTGAGTCCATGGCCTATGGATCAAACCACGAGCCATAGGTCCGACTCGTAAATATGAACTTCAGGAAAGGAAATTTTTTTCCAAGTGTTGGGTAACCCACGAGACCATTGATGGCCCGTAGAATAGTTCATGGCTTTTAGGAAGGGTCGAAGGTGAGGGTATCAAACATGAAGGAAATTTAGAGTTTCTGGAAGGTGGTCTACGATTAACAAGATAGTTTGTAGATTATTTGTCACAACCCGAAAGTGGGGCCTATATGTGACATGGCGAAGGAGAACCCAAAAGTCCTCGATCAAGTCATCATAGCATCATTACTCACATCATCGGTTCAGAAGCGCGAAAAGAAGTAAACACATAGCATATAGTTCTTGGGAGAACGGGGCTTTGGACTCAAGCTATGGGGATGTTGCTGGGAATGGGATGAACATGGATCACATAACAAGTATTTCTAAGGGGCGGGTAAGTAGGACTTAAGCTATGGGAGCATACTGGGTTAGGGGACTTTCCACGTAAACACATTCCCAACATTCACAAGTCCAAAATATAATCATAAGCATAATCGAGGCATCATTCTCATAACCCAATCTCAATAGTCATAACATCTCATCAAGACATAATACAATGTGTAAGAGTCTAACATGTCCAACATAGCCTCTACATAAGATAGAGCGGGGCCTCGACATAATCCGGGCTCATCCTCAAGTCATAAAGCAAGGAAAATAAAATGATACAAGGAAGATAGAAAGTAGCTATTGCCCTTGAACAAAAAGGCTCACCACAAGCAAATAGCTTCAAAGATGTCACTCGTCGCCCAACGGGAGATAAAGGTCATCACCGGTACCTACATGGTTAGAACATGTAGACAAAGAGTATGGGTTAGCACAATAAAACACTAAGTATGCGGGCATACAAATGCATATGCGCATGAACCTATAGACAACCTAGATGACAAGGGCACATACATAGAAAGAGGATATAAGGAAGAATAGTATATCAATATGCCATGATAACCATGATGCATGAAATGCCATAATGATTATAGTATAGAGGGGATGTGACCATAACCGACATCCAAACTCATGTGAGCTATAACATGAACTTGCCCGATGAGGCCTCCCATCAGATCGCAGAAGATTACTTGCCAAAGATAATCTACACCACACCTTACAGACCTCTCATTTTGGTGTGATGGCCACCTTCCTTACGACCCGGTCATTTCGAAAGGATTTACATAACATAACATATCTTATCATATCATATTATATCATATCAAAGCATACCTTACAGTCCTCGTATTTCGGTAGCAAACCTACATTGGCACATAGTTTCGAGAAGGGAGTGGGACCCTTGGGGATAGCCCACTTACTACTCTAATCCTTCTCGGTACTAAGTCATCATCCCACAAGAATACTTACATATATACATACTTTAAAATGGAAACTTGACACTTGAACATCAAATCATGCATACTTGGGCTTAACAGCCAAATCACTTTCATTACTCATATGCATACTTAACAAGAGTCAAACACCTTTCATAACCATGCTTCATTGGGCTGAAAAGCCAAATACACTTTCATGTCAAACTTCACGCATAAGAATAGCTCCATACTTGTCATATCATATCATATCATATCATATTGGTGTAAACACCCATGGTTGCTCAAAGAGCCATATCATAGACATTATGTGATCACATTCTTGTCATAACCCATACTTGTTCAAAATCATAGTCATAAACATGTTTGGAACTTAGCCCACATCATAACCTTCATAAAAATCCATGATCATGCATGCAATGCCATGAGTGACAATGAGAATAACATGGGTACTAAAATTTATACGTTAAATTCAATTCAAGAGTATTCCATAAGAAATTCAAGTTAAATCAACATTTAAATCATCATTAAAACACTACCCATGCGTAGTTCAAGAGTAAGGGGACATGCATAATTTGACCTTCATCAATTCGAATGAAATTTCATAGAATCCAACTTAAACCAACTTTAAATCACCTAATTTTTACAACCCACAACTCAATTCAATTAAATATATCAAAATTTAAAGAACCCAACATTTAAAGAAAGCTTAAATTCATAATTTAAAGAAGAGGGTTCTTGGGTCTTCATGGATGGAAGGGAATCAATGAATCAATCCCACATATCTTGAGATTAGCCAAAGAAATTGGACGATTTTGCAATAAGGATGATTTTTCTCAAATTCCTTCAAGCTTTCATCAATGGAGGTCAAGAGGATTGAAAGAATTTTGGTGAGGCTTGAGGAGTGATAGAATGAATTATAAGGGATTGGGGTTTGATTTAGGGGAGTTAGGAGACCTTAGAAAGACTAAAAGGGGCATAGGATTTAACTAAATTATGAATTAATCATTAATGAAACGGACTAGATCACAGAAAATAGGGCCTTAGGGAGGCCACCCAGTGGCCGTGAACTGGTTCACGGTCCGTGGGCCTGTCCATGAGACCACACTTGGTCTCGGCTTCGGCTTGAACTCTCGGGGGACTTTCTGGGCGACCTCACGAGGGGTCTAACGGACCATGTAGCTGAACACGAACCGTGTACTGGTCCATGGAGCATCACTCGGTCCGGAGTCTAGCCCCGAGCCTTGACCAACTCTCTGGAACACTTCACGGGACCCCTCACAGACCGTGAAGGTTCACACAAACAGTGAAGTGGTCTGTGGAGTTCCACTTGGTCCGGGGGCTTGGTCCTAACCCCAAGGAACCCACTGGAGCAACCCACGAGACCCACCACAGATCGTGAACCACCAGACGGTCCGTGGTCCCTCACTTAGGCTCCACTCCGAAACCTTTTTCCAGCATACTTCCGAATACGGGCAGTCTCACTGTAACGGCCATAACTTCGACATACAAACTCTGAATTGAGTAAAATTAGTTGCGTTGCAAAGATGACTCAAAGAGCTTCAATTTTATATACAATAACCCATACAGTTTATCTCGTACCAAAAGATATGGCTATTCAAAGTCAGTGCTACCTAAATGACCTTACAACCTTTCACCAAAACAATTTCTTTGAATCCGGCCACTTAAATACAACCCATGACTACCAAAATTCAACCATGATGAATCCAACACTAAACTTGACCAACCATTATGAAGTTTAAAATTTTTTGGGTTATTATATTATTCCACGGTCCGTAAGTTGTCTTCGTAGAAAGGCCCCCAGAGAAGTGAAAATTAGCTAAGTGTGGAAGGACTCCACAAGTTCAACCATGACTCATGATTCAAAAGACGACCCATAGAAAGAGGATTCATGATTAGGGTTTGACAAATAGTTTCTGAAGATGGAAAAAAAGAATAAGACGACCAGGACTATAGTCCGTGGTTCAAACCACAACCCGTAATCGGGATCATGTGAATAGGATTCGGTAATTTTGTCCTTTCTGACAATTCTAATCCTAAACCATGTCTCTTTTGGGACTCTAAGAGCCTCTAAATCAGACCTTAAATCCCTAGGACCCTCATACTTTCTCTCAGTCTTTCATTCCTAAAATTGTCTAAGGCAAAGAAATATTCTCTCAAAGAAGAACAAGCTAAGGAGGCTATGGTTTCAAGGGGTTCTGTTACAAATAGCAAATTCCTTCTTCCCAAGCTTCACCAAGGTATGTGAGTTTGATTTGTGGGTCTCTTTTCACCCACAAAGTCCTACATAATGTCTTTTTACCTTTTCTTTAAGTTCCTTCAATGTTACCATGCAAGTTAATGATGATTTAAGATACTACATGTTCCTAATGTTATCATATGATGTTATATTACATTTTTTCATGAATTTCAAGTTAATAATGATGGCCCCAATGATGTGAGTTTAAGTAATTAAGTTTGTAATATTTTACCATGTTTTGAATAAGCATATTTTCCCATAATTATGCATGATTTCATGATTTATGAACGTTTCAACTTATGGACTTTTTCCACCTAGTTTCAAGTCAAGTTTTACATGATTTATGATAAAGATTAAGGCACTAAACAAAGGTTTTAAAGTTATGATTTGTCAAAGATATAAACATGTTGATAATTTCCCTAAAAATGTTTATGAAGGTCCCTAAGATGAAAGGACAATACTCACTTAGTCGTTCCTTGAGTTTGAGCTACTCTTAAAATTGCTACTTATGATTCTAAGTGCCATAAATTGACCAAGCTTACATTTTAAAGATTCTGTCGAATGACTTAGCACCGAATGCGACATTGAGGTAGAGTTTGGTAAGGGAACGTTAGTAGTAACCCTTTGTCTTATTAACTATGTGCTACCATAGGAGCCCTTGTAGTGTAGGCTAGTGGATCCACAAAGGACATTTATGTTACTTAAAGATGCATACGAAGTGACGGAGTTCCACCCGGTAAGTGGTCTCCCCTACCAATATAGGAGGTTATGGTGGATTCTATGTAGTAGCTCACATGATCGTTTATGTTGGTTATGGTCTATTCCCACAAGTTTATGATTCTATGACATGGTTCCATCACATATGTTCCTTTATGTGCATGACCTTTACTCATCTTGATATGACATTCCTTGTGCATACTTAAGTTCATATTTAAAGTTCTATTTATCATCCCATGTATGTATATCTTTACTTATGAATGATGGCATTACAATTTCATGTCTGCATTTGCATCTCACATACTTAGTACATTCCAAAAGTACTAACGCATATTTTGCCTGCATGATTTAACCATATAGGGACAAGTTCTCCTCCACCGACTCGTGGCTAGTTTTTAGGTGTTAGAGACTAGTACTTTTGTGGTGAGCCCTTATTTTAGGTCTCTACCATTTTCATTCTTATTTGTATTTCAGACATTGATGTATGTGTTGGCCTTTTGAGGTTTTTATATTCTATGTTGTTTATGTATGAAGCCTTTTCTATTTTGATGGAAACCGATCAATACCAATTCCGTCCATCTATGGTTTTGTTAGTATGTTTTTATTGACAATTATGTATGATTTTCTTTTAAATGTTGCTTCATTGTCATATGTCACCTATAAACCTTTTCCCCCTTTTATTTTTCGTAAAATATTAAATTTTATGCCTATGAATGCTTGAGATATTAAATATGGCTTGGGTGAGGTGCCTTCGGGTATCTTATTCGCCGTGTGGCGATTAGGCCCTAGGTCGGGTCATTACTGTGCTAATCGCATCTGGCACTAAAATCAATTACACATGGACGAAGCATATCCTGTAACACCTGAATGGTCCTTTCAGACTGTCCATCGGTCTGGAGGTGAAAAACTGTACCCTGATCCAAATGGGTACCCAAACCATGCTATAAAGCTCTCTAGAAATAGGATGTAAACAATGAGCCACGATCTGATATAATGGAAATCGGAACTCCATGAAGTTTCACAATCTGACTGATTTAGAGCTGGGTTAACTTCTTAGCTGTGAATTTCACCTTAACTGGAATGAAGTGGGTGGACTTGGTCAATTGATCTACCACTTCCCAAATGGAATCAAAACCACCAATTGTAGGAGGTAAGCCAACTATGAAGTCCATGGCAATGCGTTCCTACTTCTACTCAGGAATGGGTATCCTTTGAAGTTCTCCACCTGGTCTCAAATGCTCACATTTAACCTGCTAACATGTCAAACACTTGGCCACGAACTCCGAGATATCCTTCTTCATGCTGCACCACCAGTAGTGCTGGCTAAAATCATGATACATCTTAGCTGTCATCAGGTGAATAGAATATCTAGCATAATGAGCCTCCTCTAGGATCAATCTGATCAAATCATCTACCCTAGGCACACAAATCCTAGCCTCGATCTTCAATACATCCTCAGACTCAAGCTTTACTTCCTTAGCCTCCCCTCTGTTTACCTTATCACGAATCTAGCATAATTTCTCATCCTCCAACTGACGACTCCTAATCTGATCTATCAAGGAGGACCGAGATGCCAAGCAAGCAAGTACACCATCATCCTCAGAAAGCTTTAATCTCATCAACCTATTAGCTAACCTCTGAACATCTCTACCCAAGCGTCTCTCCTCAACCCGAATAGCTGCAAGACTCTATATACTAGAAGCCTTTCTATTATAAGCATCTGCCACCATATTGGCTTTACCCAGGTGATATAAAATAGTCATATCATAATCCTTCAGAAGATCAATACACCTCCTCTATCTTAGATTCAAGTCTTTTTGGCTTAATATGTATTGTAAACTGCGATGGTCGGTGAAGATGTTGCAATGAACACCATAAAGATAGTGCCTCCACAACTTTAACACAAATAAAATAACTGCCAACTCCAAGTCATGGGTAGGATAGTTCTTCTCATGAGTCTTTAACTGTCTACTAACTCTAATCCCGAACACATCACAATACACTGTGGAATCAACACCCTCCTTTGGCAAGGTCAAAATAAGAACGTTAGTCAACAATAACTTGAGCTTTTGGAACCTCTCCTCATACTCATCCGACCAATGGAATGGAGAATTTTTCTAAGTGAACCTGGTCAATAGAGCTGCTATAGAAGAAAAGCCCTGAACAAATCGCCTATAATAACCAAATATGCCCATAAAATTACGAATCTCGGTAGCCAAAATAGGGCTAATCCATCCTAGAACCACCTCAATCTTCGCTATATTAACCCGAATACCCTCTCTAGACATAATATGACCCAAAAATTCCACCAAACGCAGCCAAAACTCACACTTGGAAAACTTTGCATACAACCTCTCCTCTCTAAGCTGCTAAAGTACAATCCTCACGTGCTACTCATGATCCGCTTTGGTCTTGGAGTAGACCAATATATCATCATTGAAGACAATAACCAATGAATTCAAATAAGGTCGGAATACACCAATCATCAACATCATAAATGATGTTGGGACATTAGTCAGCCTAAAAGACATAACCAAGAATTCATAGTGCCCATACCTCATCTGGAAAGTTGCCTTAAGAATGTCAGAAGTCCTGACCCTTAGTTGGTGATATTCGAATCTCTAATCAATCTTGGAAAACATGGCTGCGCCCTGAAACTAGTCAAATAGATCATCAATTCTAGGGAGAGGATACTATTTCATGACTGTCACCTTGTTCAGTTGTGTATAGTCAATACACATTCTCATAGACCCATCATTCTTATTCATGAACAATATAGGAGCACCCCAAGGAGATACACTAGGGCGTATGAACCCCTTACTCAAGAGATCTTGGAGCTGCTCCTTTAGCACCTTCAACTCAGACGGAGCCATACGGTAAGGAAGAATAAAAATAGGCTTAATGCCTGACTCAAGATCAATGGAAAAGTCAATATTCTTGTCGGAAGGGACTCTAGGAAGGTTTGAAGGAAATACATCAACAAACGCTTGAACAATATGGTAGACTCCATCGATGGTGGCTCAACACTGATATCACGAATAAAAGGCTAAATAATCAAGACAATCCCGATCGGCTAGCTTCTGTGCCCAAATATATGATATGACTTTGTTGGGATAGGATCCACTTGAACCTCGCCATACAATACTCGATCTTCCCGAAATGACCAAAGCCACAGTTTTAGCGTAACAATCAAGAATAGTCTGATGAGGAGAAAGCCAATCCATCCTCATTATAACATCAAAATCAACCCGATCCACTACTAAGGGTTCACCTACCGGGGTTGAAACATGAACATGCACTAACATACTATCACATGTCAAGTTAAATTCCAAGGAGAAATATGCAGACACATAATAGTGAGTGGATGCAGGATCAAATAACATAGATGTAGGGCAATGGCAAACTGGAACAATACCTGTGATAACTGCATCAAAGGCCTCCACCAATGGTCTATCTGGGAAATCATAACAATAGCCACCCTATTGTTCACTAGTAGAAACTGCCCCTCTACCACCAGAATGTGTGAAAGCATCACCTGCTTCTTTACTCCAAGTGCGTCTACTTTGTCAACATGACCTCTACCCTGACCTTTAATTTGCGAAGCTGTACCTCTAGCTGGCGGTGCCAGATCTCTGACCAGTGTTACAAAGTAAGAATGGTGGGGCCCAAAATGAGTCTGCATAGGGCACTATCAAATTATATGCTCTGGAGATGCACACCCAAAACAAGATCTAGGGGTGAACTACTGCTGTAAAGGAACAAGAGGGATACTATGACTACCTTCGCTCGCAAACCTCTATTGTGAGATGGAAGAACTCTGACCTGAACTATAAGAATCACGAGCACCTCGCCCTCTCTCTGATGTCGGCAAAGCTACATGAACCCCTCGATGCTGGTACGATCCTCTTCCTCTAGTCATACCTCTCTGTCCCCAAATGAGGCACCTGAAAACTGTCAAGATATACGAAAACCCTTTTAGGGTCCCCAAAATCCTCTCTCTACATAAGCTCCACCTCCTTGGCGGCGCTAACGACTGACTGAAAAGATGTATCATCTCTAGAGACCCAAAATACTAACTATTGGATAGAATAATCCAACCCTCTCACAAACCAGTGAACTCTTTCCCTCTCCGTAGGAATAATAACTGTATATTGAAAGGACAACTGACAAAAATGAACCTCATACTCGGAAACGGTCATAGTGCTCTATCTCAAACTCTTGAATCTCATACGGATCTCCTCACAGAGACTCCAAGGAACAAATCTATCATAAAAGGCACTAAAAAATGTCTCTAAAGTCATCATAGAATACCCAACTAGAAATGATCCCAAATAGTTCCTCCACCACTCCCTAGTTGGTCCACAGAGGTGGAGGGTAACATATTATACACCATGGGTCTCTGTAACGACCCGAAAGTTTTTGAAAAACTCCTTATGGTTGGTCTTGTATGATGTAATAATGGTCATGATTGAGTTTTAGTAGCCACGAGTTGAGTGTAAGTGGCCAAACGCAAAACAGATCATTTAGTGGCCTAGAAGGGCTGTTTGGGCAGTAGACTTTGAGCTAGCACAACTTTTTATGAAGGTTGAACCATATGAGATGATATATATCAAATTAAATCTCTTTGAGTTAGTTTCTCAACGCAACTGGTTTCACTCGAGTTGGAGTTTGTATGAGGAAGTTATGGCCTAAACAGTGGGACTGCCTGAAATTCGGAAGACATTGGAGATAGGCCCTGAAAAGAGGCCAAGGACAGGACCACGGTCTGTGAAACTTGTCACGGTCTGTGTGGGGTGTCGTGGGATGCTCCAGTGAGCTAGGGGTGGCCAGGAACCACCTCATGGGACAAGTCTTGGACCACGGACCACCCCATGGTCTGTGAGCCATTTGACGGGCCGTGAGGGGTTCCGTCAAGTGCTCCAGTGGCTTGGCTTGGCTTGGGAGTTGATTCCTGGGCCAAGTGTGGCTCCATAAAATAGTACACGATCCGTGTGAAGCCACACGGTCCATGAAACCTCCCGTCAAGTGGTCCAGAAAGTCCTCCGAGAGTTCGCGCTGAAATTTTGTTTAAGTGTTGTTTCACGGCAACCTTCACAGCAATGTGGTGTTTCAAGGGCACTTTAGAAGCCTTGAAACACTGCCATCCAGTTTAAAGTCCATTTTATTGAGGCTATTTTCGTGATTTAATTAATTCCTACGCCTCTTTAACCGTACATCTTCTTTAACCTTAAGAACATATCATTAACCGTACATCTTCTTTAAAAACGCTCTCAAACTTTTTCAAATCCTCTCAAGCCTCTTGATCACTATTGTTGAAGATTCGAAGATAATTCAGGGAAAACGTTCAACTTTTGATTCTCTACGCAATTCAAGTGTTTGTTATAAGGTATGTAGGATTTAAATTCATGGGTTCTTTCATCCATGAAGCCCAAGAACCCAAATATTTAAATTATGAATTTTTACGCTTTACTTAGTAATGGGTTCTCTTGATTTCGCAGAACTCTCTTGACGTTTGGTGTTCGGTGTAGATTTTAGGGTACTTCATTGTGAACTTACTCTTGAAACTCATGATTTACTCTATTAAAGTTTAAAGGATTAGTATTGTATGTGTTTGTCTTGAATTTTGATGCATGGGTAGGTTTTGTTGAGTTTTATTTTGAAGTTTGCATGTGGAATTGATGAAGTAGAGTTTGAATTTCAAATTAAAGTCTTGAATTCCTCTACCCGTGCTTTGATGCATTCATTCATGTATTACATTGTATAAAATTTTGATGAAATTCTTGTTTTGGAGAAATTCTTGATATGAATTTGGATATGCCTAGGCTTGTGATCATAATGTCTCTTTGATTGACTCTATGAGTCATTTGGGTGCTTGCACCGTTTGTTTTTGTTTAGATTTTATAGAATGAGCTACATCCTATTGCATTGGTTTTGAATGATTTGGAAACTCTCGATTTGGTTTGAAGTTTATTGACTTGAAACGTTTGGATTTTGGAAACTTTGTTCTAATGATGCATGATTTGAAAAGTATGGTTAGTTTCGGGTTTTTGAAGGGTATTAGTATGTATATATGTAATCCCGTGGGATCTGACTTAGTACCGAGGGAATGGGCATCCACCCTTTCCATCAAACCATGTGCCACCATGGGATTGCCCCATATTGAGAGCCTTGCTTTGATACCCCTTGGTTAAGGGAGTTTTGGGATCTACTTGGAAAGTAGTTCGTTCCAAGTGGTAGCTCGCTTGGTTCTACTTTGAGTCGGTTGAGGTCAAATCCCCGATATTATTATATTGACAGGTTGTATTTCATGCATCATGGCATAAGAATCTTGTTATATACATTGTTTCAGCTAAGTGCACTCCTTTCGAACCAAGTGTCCCCTTGTCATATTGTAGTCACGCTTCCCTGTCAGATGCATTACATGCCCGCATACTTAGTGCTTTATTGTGCTAACCCTTACTTTTGTCTACATGCTCTAATCATGTAGGTGCAGGTGACGACTTTTATCTACCTACCGACGAGCTTTGCTATTGAAGCTATCTGTTTGTGGTGAGCCCTTCTTCCTAGGGCAATATCCGCCTTTACTCTAGTTATTAGTAGTTTACTTCTGTTTTAGTTGGACTTTTAAGGGTGAGCCCGGACTTGTCGTGGCCCCTGTCACTCCATTAGAGGCATGTGTTGGACCTATGACACTCTTGTTATGTTATGTGTTGACTAGTTAACTTTGACTTTATGTTTATCGTATGAATGACTTTAGCTTGGTATTTGATCATGTTTATTGAGAAATTGTAATCTATTAAATTATATGCTATGCTTCTGCATTCTTTAAGCAAATGGTTAGTTTCACACTATGAAGGCTTGATCGGGAGCCTTCGGGTTCTCTTTCGCCATGTCACATCTAGACCCCCTAACTGGGTCGTGACAGTCTCTGCCAACTCCACAGTCTCAAGTAACTTCTACAAGTAACCAAAAACTCATGCACGTCCTCGGTATTTCCACCCTAAAACTAAGGTGGCTCCATCTTCCTAAACCTCTCATATATCACTGGTCCTCATCAGTGAAGGCAACTACTAGAGGGATCTCAACAATAGGTGCTTCTAGTGGTTACTCCACCTGAACCTGGGCCATGGGGACTTCCTGCTGATCTTGAGGCTAAACCCTAACCCATGTCTATGAAGTACCTTATGAATCAACTAGGCTACCTGTCTGCCCTAAAGTCTCAAGTACACCTAAAACTTTCATAAGGGTATCCTATATTAGTGGTGTTGCAGCATAGTCATGAGGAACCTGCTCCTCTCTAGGCTCCATAGCTGGCTCAAGCGAGATGCCCCTCTCATAATCTCTAGCCGATGCTGCTCCTCAACCTCGACCTCTGGCTCGACCCCTAACCCTAATTGGGGTCTGAATAGAAATCTTGAGGGCTACCTCCCCTCGTCTGGTAACTGACATAGTTCTAGTCCTCGCCATCTATCAAAATGACACACGACCACTCAACACTTAAACAAACCCCACACATGAATTGATTAGAAAGAAGCAAAAGAGAATTTTCTAATAATCTTCATAGCCTCTAAAGGATAAGAAATAGATGTCTTCACATAGATCCTCAAGACTCTACTAGAATGGGCTTGTACACATGTGAGACTTATGAACCTAGAGATCTGATACCAAATTATCACGATCCAAAAATCGTGTATAATGATACTCACCTGTAATGATTCAAAAATTTTTGAACTTCGTAATGATTGGTCAAGGATAGTGTTAAACTGATAGTTGTTGAGTTTTGGTGGCCATGGATTGAATTTAAGTGGCCGAATTCAAAACAGACCTTTTTGGGAGATGGTGAAGCCGGTCGGGTAGTATACTTTGAGAGATCATAAATTTTGATACGAGATGAATTGTGTGGTACAATATATATTAAATTGAATCTCTTTGCGTTATCTTCGCAACTCAACTTCTTTCACTCAATTCGGAGTTCGTATGAAAAAGGTATGGAAATAATAGTGAGACTGCCTGTATTTGGAAGGACACTGGGAACAAGGTTCTGGAAATGGTATAAGGGATGGACCACGGACCGTGTGAGGGTCCACGGTCCATGGGGGTGGTCGTGTGACGATCCAGTGAGCCCTTGGTAGCCAGGACCCCAACCAAGGACCAAGTTAAGTCCCACGGACCACCCCACGGTCCGTGATACACTTCACGACCCGTAAGGGGTCCCGTGAAGTGGGGAAGAACCTTGGCTAAGGTTTGGGGCTGGACTCCAACAGAAGTATGGGTCCACGAACCAGTACATGGTCTGTGTGCAGCCATACGGTTCGTGAGTCCCTCTGTGATGTGTTCCAGAAAGTCCCCCGAGACTTCAAGCCGAAGACGAGGCCAAGACAATCAAGACGGTCAGGTACACGGACCGTGTACCACTGGACGGGCACTATAGCCTTCTGTGAAACACTATTTCAGTTAATTAGTCCATTTCATTAATGGTTAAATTCATAATTTAATTAGATCCTATGCCCCTTTTAGGCTTTCTAAGGTCCCTTAAACCCCCTAAACCTAACCCTAAACCCTTTTCATCCATTATAACACTCTCCAATCTATTTTGAAATTCTCTCCATTCTTTTGACCTCCATTGATGAAAGCTTGAAGAAATTTGGGGAAGATCATCCTAGTTGTGAAATTACCTTGGTCAATTTCAAGGTATGTGGGTTTGATTGATGGATTCCCTTTCATCCATGAAGACCCAAGAACCCTCCTCTTTAAATTTTGATTTCAAGTTTTATTTAAGGTTGAG
>JBCEWC010005391.1:0-25060 GCA_038996855.1 Solanum aculeatissimum
AGAATTTCAGCTTTGATTCATGTTGTTATAATTGTAGATTTTGTGGGTACTAGGGGAGGGAACAAATAGGTATACAGAAAAAAATTGTTTTTGTGCATTCGACACACTGGAACCATTTGTACACTTGACCTTGTCCCCAGTACAATGGTATGGTTCAGAGTGATGCAAAATTGCAAATGATCCGTCAAATGACCTCGTGTGTTCATGTTTCACAAGATTTTTTGCTTCATAAGATTTTTTGCTTCATATACAATTCAAAACTATATCTGCATTGGTGCCATTCATTATATTCCTGTTCTTCCATTTGCAGGAAGTGTCAAGTCACTCATAAGCTTGCCTTGCTTCATGTCACATGCGAGCATACCTGTTGAAGTACGCGAGGCTAGAGGTCTTACTGAGGACCTGGTTCGAATTTCTGTTGGGATTGAAGATGTCAACGACTTGATAGATGATTTAGACTATGCACTCAAGACTGGGCCTGCCTAGCGCTTGTCGCGTCATTCATTCAGCTCAGGGATTTATTTGATATTTGGAAGTTTGTTCAAAATCAACTTGGATTTTGAGTGATCAGCTAATCATGTTATGTAATAAATTATGCTCTCTTTGGAGTTCTCTGTATTGATTTTTAGGCAAAATTGAAGAGTTGTAAAGGTGATCATCACTACATGGCATGTTGCATTCCATTTTGTTGTTTCTATACCTTTTGGATGGCAATTCAATAGATCGACCAACAGTACTGTTCCATACAGGTTTGGACCAACTTGTGTAGACTTCGACTAATTTCACGAGTACCTGCTACATTCACCAGACAATTATGTCAACTAAGGCTTGGGGAAAATATGAAGACACCTACAACTGGTAAAATTATATACAAATGTTTAACAATTGATGCAAGTCATGAAACACAACCTCAGATCATTTTATGGGGAGAAAAATACATCAGACATTTTGAAGAAAATAATAAATACATACATCAGATCTTATACATCACAACCCTATTAACAAAACTCACAACAAAATAATGCTTTCTTTCTAGGATAAAGTAGAAGTAGGTGAACCATTTCCAAGAGCTTTTTGCTTATATAATTTCATGTTTATACCAGGACCCAGAGACATGTCAACCATAGTGATTATCTTGAAACTGAAAATCTGTTGTCTTCAAAAGGGGTCAAAACAACTTCCTTTCGCAATCCTATTTACATATCCTTTTGAAACCAGGAGCCATTGGACCTGCAACAATCGCAATCATATAAAAAGAGAGTAACGTCAAATATGTGTTACACTGAAATATAGCAGAGTGCGTATGGATTGGAAACTATCAATGTTGATAACAAATTTCTAGGCTAGACATTAGGCTGGAATACTACTAGACTGTACTCCCTAACCAGAATTTATAAATCAAGACAAGATGGTACCATCTGATTGTTCACTCAATCACTGGCAAAATCTTCGAACCTCAAGCCTTCAGATATAGCATCCAACTTTTTAATGTCTGCTAAAATGTGCGGCATCGATATAACTACTTGCGTAACCAGGATAAGGAAATCGACTAACATGCCACAAGACTAACCTTGATGTTCTTTCCTATCTTGAGGATCTAAGAATAAATTGTTAACATCAGTTGCCAGGAAGGCTGATCCAGAATAGCTCTCCAAGATATCTACAAATGACAGAAATTCAAGATAAGAATGTGCACTTGAGAGAAATATTAACCAAAAAGAGAGGGCAGGTACAAACCAGAACTGTTAGAAAAGTCAGCTGTTAAGTCCGACAAACTAAAGTTTCGAGGAATCTGCCCCAAGAAACCAAATGAAGATGTATCAGCATCCAACACAGTTTCATTTACTGGTTGTGAATCTGATTCTACACTGCTGAAAGATGATACAGATGGATCCGTAATTCCAGGATGAGTTTCGAGGATATTTGTCTCACTGCCATACATGAAAGGTAAATTTCCTGAATAACCAGCTTCTGACTTGATCATCGCCCCTCTCACACCTTGCAGCATTCCCAAATCTGAGCTCTGAGCCAATAGCATGTCTGAGGGTGCATCAATTCTCCTTGCACGAGTAGACACATCAATGGAACTTTGCATACGTGGTTGAAGCGAGGATGCACCATTAGTGTATACTTGAGATAAATTGGCATTAACAGTCTGGTGCACATTCTCAGGTTTCACATGAGCTCCAGCATGATCTCTTGCTTGACATGTTGAGTTCGGTGGGACTGTAAAAGTGCAACAGTCATCAGAGAACCTTCATCCTTAATCACCAAGTCGTTGATGAAATGATTGCATAATCAAGCATGAGATTTTAATTTAAGTGTTGCACCAGCAGTCCAGAGTATTATAACATATTAGTAAAATGTGCAAATTACTACATCTCTTTGGTCTTTGCTGAATCGAAACAACATAAGTAGGAAATCTAATAAAGTACAATCTGTGAACCACAGGGACAGCAGGAGGCGAAAGTATGCAAACAATCAACAAAGAATATAGGGAATGGTAGTTAAACTAATCTAGAATCTGAAAATTAGTAAATCATATCATCATATCATATTGTATATATATTTATATTTATATTTTCCAATCTTCTGTTCTTTGTTTGGAAGGCTTTGAGCAGTTTATTTGACCATTTATTTATTTCTTCAAATTAGGAAGGATCGTTCCTTCAATTCAGATGAAGAGAAAAGAGATGCAGAAATATTTAGGGACTAGTTCCAGGGACAACTACATAATCTCTCCCAGTGCTACGAAATTGTTGGGTATATGAAATTATGGAATGCAAAACCTATATTTTTTATTTGAATGACCGAGATTTTCGTGGTTCCCTATTAATCATCTTTGACAGGTTAATTTGGTTCATTGCTTTAACATAATACACGGATTTAATATCATAATGTCACCCTTATTTTTAATATAAGAAAATAGAAAGATGAATTGATCAAGAAATTGGCATCACACTTTTAAACAATATTTATATGAGTTTATAAGAGTATTTATATATTGAGGTATAGGGTACACACACGTGCCCAGAGAATAGTTACTAAATAAAGATGAGGCAGAATGATGTATCGCACATTAGGGCCTGCCTATTCAGCCAAAGGAAGAAGCAGGAAGAGTCATAGAAACACTTCACTTAGTCAGTTAATATCATAATGGAATTGATCCTGTCATCGTGATAGTAGACATCACTCCTTCAAATTTCAGAGGAGGATCAATGATGATCTTACTAATCATTTATTGAAAAGAAGAAGGTGAACCACAGAGTTTCCCTTTATACACTTCTTTTTTTGGATGACATAAGTGGTATATTGATAAACGAAGCATCCAGCAGATGCATAATTACAAAAGTAGGAAGAGTCGGCTCCAAGAATGGAAAGAAAAACCTATCAAAGGACTAGTGATCTGACAAATCCAAGAAACCATCAGGGTTAAAAATAGGTGTGAGATTAACAAAGTTTCGCTTTATACACTTTCTAATCTGTTAGATTTCTTTGTAACCCATAATTTAAAGTTTGAAACTTGATGACAAGCTACTTAATACCTTTATACTCCACTTGATTGTGAAAACTAGCTTTCGTGTTAATTAAAGATTACATTAAATACCGAGATCACATCCAGTTTCAACACATCTATCAAAATTTGGATCTCTCTCCTCCAGGTTAGTAGTATGCTTGTTTATATAACTTCAGAAACTTATCATCACACATTTTATAACTGTGTGGAGATTGAGGGATTAAAGCAAAACCTAAAGAAGCAGTATTTTTTAAATTGAAGAGAAAAAAAAGAACACTGCTCCTGGGCTTTAAGCAAGCACATGTGTCTCCAAAATAAAGTCCACAATTTAGAAAAATTAGATTTAGCATAAAAAATAAAATTAACGTCATCAAGGCAAACATAAATTAAAGAGCCCAACTGATAGCATCCACGGCGGCATACCTCCATTAAAGTTGATGGGGTTGAATGAAAAATCAAGAAGATGTTTATCATGGAAGAGAAGCCCAAGAATTATAACAAATGGACTAAGTGCTACCATATATTTCAGGGTCCATGTTCACGTCCAAGAGCCAAAATATTGGGGCCATAGGAAGACTAAGAGGAGGGCCCAAATGGGGCCCAACAGAAGCACAAAAAGAGGCAAAATTTTAGCCCAAGGTGTGCTGAATTCTCGCCCAACAAGGGGTCTGTCATCCAGGGTAGTGGTGATAATGATGTCACACATCGTATTGGGACGGCATGGATGAAATGGGGACTTGCCTCTGGAGTATATAAGAAGATACCACGTAGCTTAAAGGTAAGTTTTACAGAATGACGGTTAGACTGCCGTTGCTATATGGGGTGGAGCGCTGGCCAGTCAAAATCTCACATATCCAGAAAGTGCAACTTGTGGAGATGAGGATGTTGAGATGGATGTGTGGACATACTAGGGGTGATAAGATTAGGAATGAGACCATTTAGGAGAAGTTAGAGGTGGCCTCCGTGCCAGACAAGATGAAGGAAGCGAGACTGCGATGGTTTAGACATGTGCAGAGAAGAAGTGTTGACGCTCCTGTGAGGAGGTGCGAGAGGTAGGGTTTAGGGTTTACGCAGAGGGGTAGTGGTAGATTAAAAAAGTATTGGGGGGAAGTGATTAGACAGAATATGAAGCAACTTCATACCACTGAGGACATGACCTTAGATAGAAAGGAGTGGAGATTGCATATTAGGGTAGAAGGTTAATAGGCTGGTAGGGGTAGGATGATGTTTGACCTTGTGTTATAGTAGGTTAGTAGAATTAGTCGTGTCTTTATATCTTGTATTGTTATTGTCCGTCTTATATTTGTTACTTTATTGTATTTATATATTATCATTTGCTTTCCACTTTAATCGTTTTTCTTTCTAATCTAGTATCTTCTGCTTTTGGGGCCTGATATTTTTTAGTTGAGGGTTTTCCGAAAACAGCCTTTCTATCTCTATGAGGTAGTCTGCATACATTTTACCCTCCCCAGACCCCACTCGTGGGATTCCACTAGGTATGTTGTTGTTTTAATTTTAGGAAGAAGTTTAATATTATTTTTACATATTTTCCTAGTTAAAAGTTTTCTTGTTTAAGAGTTTCCAAGTTATTATTTCCATAAAAGTAGGATTTAAATCTGATGCTATTTAGGATAGGCTTGCCCTTAATATAGGGGTGGGTTTTGATTTTTTTATTTTTTTATTTTTTTTTTGAAAATGTAGGGGTGGGTTTTGATATTTTCAATCGTAAAGCATCAAAACAAAAGCCTATGCTATGGTAAGGCGAAGTCTAAGTTTCATCTCTAGCTTCTAGTATTTCTATCAGATTTCTAGGTCATTTTACGTATCAAAATTCAGCAATCAACTCCATCACATTTCCAAATTCAACAAATATTCAGAGTCTCATATTAGAAGCAGTCTTAGAACCAGTAAGACAGATCCTATTGTGCTTTTTTCCGTTTGTAATATACTCCCTCTACAGCCATTTTCATAGCTTAAACCTTTCCTACAGTTAATTCATTCTAAAGCTAATAAGTCATTTAGTTTGCTAACAAATTCACAAACAGAAAGCATGTTAAAGCAAATAAAAAAATTCAAAAGGAATTTGTTGGGCTTGAAGGGAATCCATCATAAATTTTACCATGCAATTGAAAAGAAAAAACCAGCAGAGTAATTATCTCCAGGAAGATCAACATGGCAATCTGAGATTATGCCTTACTTTGCCGAATCTGAGATCCAACAGATGGGAATTGATTGTGTTGAAAACATCTGAAGTTAATAAGCCAATTATTCTTCTAACAATTCAATTCAACAAAAGAAAGCCAACAGAAAGCATGCTCAAGCAAATAAAAGCTTCAAAAGAAGTTTGTTGGGCTTGGAGGAAATCCATCATAAATTTTACAGTAAAATTGAAAAGAAAACCAGCAGAATAATTATCTCCAGGAAGATCAACATGGCAATCTAAGATATTATTCCTTACTTTGACGAATCTGAGATCCATTAGGGATTGATTGTGTAGGAAACATTTGCATTGCCTCAACCTGTCTCTCAATCAAATCATTGAATCTCTCTATCTGATCCTTCACCATCAATCTTACATGATATGCCCTGAAAAATTCCTGGTTTTCTTCTTCAAGCTTCTGCCACACTGGAAACATATCTAGATGTCAGATATACCTCTTCTGCAAGATACACGTAGAGTGTATAGATAACACATGTTGCTTACAGATCTTCAGAAATGGGAGATTGACCAGATGAATTAAGAAAAACAAAATTTTAGATGCCTCATTTCTATCAAACTTCAGTCTAAAATTAGTTCCTCTAGTTACTAATTCTTTCAATAAAATAGAAATAGGTTAACAGAGTGTGTGTCCTTGAAAGAAAAATGATAGTATTAACAATTCTGTCCTCTTAATTTTCCAAACGCGAGAGTCATTCTTTCAATTCAGTAGAGCGAAAATCGCCTTTTTAGGTGATCAATTCTGATAACAGGACCACTTTTAGTAGTTTTTTCATTTTCCTGGTCATTGAATCCTAGTTTATCTATATAGCAGGTCACGGCTTGTATGTTTTCCTTCCTTCCAAGTCATGGAATACCAAAATTACATCTGAGATGATACAGTACTCTGCTAGCTTCACATTGGCAAAAAATAGGAACAAAATGTTGGGAAGAGAAAGGACGAACCAAGCTCAGTGAAACCAGGCTCTATTTTTGCTTGATCTAAGAGGGTTCTGACAACTTCCTCCTGGTTCATGTAAAGCTGTAGACATCTTTCTATCAGATTCTGCACCTGACATCAAAGAAGCTAATGTTGGGAAAGACATGCATGTGGAATCTGAGCAATTATACAGCTAGGAAGAACTTGATAACTGTCACCATTCTTTACCTGTAAGAATGAATTTACAGATGCAAAATTGGTGTTACACCAACAATAGTTTAGAGGTTCATATTTCTAACTATAACAAAACAAACCCTATTGCAGAAGAACAGCTAAAAGGCAACCATATTCGCAAGGCATGAACAGGGAACCTGCAAACACAGAATTAGAAACCTATAATAGATTTGGAAGTATAAACTGCATCAGCACCTAAAACAGAGAACTTCTACGCTAGGCCTCATAATCCCATTTCCGATAAGAATTAGACAAAAGGTTAGCAATTGGCTAGGTCCATCAAGACATTGTAATACTGTTGTCTATGATTTATTTCCTTTGGAAATTGAAAAAACGCCAACTAGCACTTGGTGGGTCCATAAGGAGAGTACTGCTCTCTATGATAATTTAGCTTACATCTTCAAAAGGGAAGCAAAACTTCATATTTCCTTTTTTCCTACCCTTTGAACTGTTGCTTTGACTGAGATTTTTCTTTTTCGGATAACTGAGAAATCCGTCTATGCCCCGCCCTTTGGACCAACCACAGCCTTCTAAACTCGGTGGATAATGGGCCCGCCCCTCTACTCTTCTCCACTTAAATACCAGGCTTCGCTTTGCATGGTGTGGGGCTTGAACCTGTGACCCCAGCCACAAACCCTCCACCCTTTGCCACTAATCTAGGCCTTGGGGGCGTTGCTTTGACTGAGATATTACTTGAAATATTTCCTTTTATTTTGTTGAGTTACTTGAACATTTTCAATATCAGAATCAACAATTCACAGGTAACAACTTGTGCACTGTACTACCGTGAGTTGTGCTACTAAAATCGATATCTACTAAGGGAGAAAAAAAGTGGCATCTTCTCTATACCAACAATTATCCAGAATCATTCATCAAAAAGTCATGGATTTACAGGATCACAAACTTTATGATTGGAAGTCTGAAGTCAACAGAACACTTATGTGTTTCAATGGGATTGTTAGGACTCCATACTGTTATATCTTGTACCCTTAAAAAGATTCAATAAAACAACAAAGTGTTTATATCTTCAGACCGAGTAACAAATCAGAGTAAGAGAACACAAGAATTCTAGTCTTCAAAATAGGAGTACAAAACCATGAAGATTTTAGTCTCCCAAAAACAAAAAGTAAGATGAACACAAAAGATATCAACGTAAGTAAATTCCTTAAGATTGTTAATATTTTTGGTATCCATCTTACTTTCTGTTTTCAGTAGACTAAAATCTTTGTGATTTTCTACTTCCTTTTTTCGAGACTAAATCCTTGTGATTCTTGACTCTGATTTGTTACTTGGTTTAAAAATACAAAATATTAGCGATTTTATTTACGCTAAGGATACAAGAAGATAACAATCTTAAGGAATTTAATCTCCTCATTGTCCAAGATTTTGTATTAATTCCTCCCATGAAATAAATTAATAAATTATTCTACAATAGTAGCACTCAAATTACAAAACTTGTAGTGAACTCCAAGAACAATGCAAATCACACTTGACACATAATGTTGTTTTAAAAAATAATGCAGAAAAAAGGGAAAGGGATTTTGAATTTCAGTGTTTCCAATATATCGAGGACATGACCCTAGATAAAAGAATACGGAGGTAGAGGATTAGGATACAAGGTCAATAGATAGTTGAGCGTTGTTTCGAATCCCTTATCAATAGTATTGTTAGCAATTTCCCTACTACCATATTCTTAAATTTTACTATTGTTGTTGTTGTTGTTTGATTCTTTTTTTTTTTTGGAAATTGGTAAGTTTGTATTCTTCAACACTGAAGATATGATGGCCATCATCAAAGAATTACAAATTCCCTATCAGATCTATAATCTATTTAGTATCCTCTGTACATTATTGTTTACACCAAAAAAGTAAAGATACAATACAATTCTATTTGACTGTGTGAATGGAATTGGAACTATCTTTAAAACATCTGGCATTTCTCTCCCTCCATATTGTCCATCATATACATGAAGGGATTAGACTCCACCATTTCTTTTGGCTCTTACTTCCCTCCCTTCTTATCCAACAGTTGAGAAGGTTAGTTGTATGCTCAGGCATGGTCCAGCTCTGCCATGTGTTGTTGAGAAACAAAATTCCACATCTGAGCAGTGTACTTGCAATGCAAAAAAAGGTGTCTATTTGTCTCCGATCTCCATATATAGAAAATCCCTAGGAACAAGTTGTCTTCCCTTCCTCTGTAGCACTTCCTGTGTTAGGCAGGCCCATTTTATAACCAACCAGATGAAAGATTTTACTTCGGTAGGTATGTTGCTTTTCTAGAAGTAGTTCCACTTGCGTTGACCATTTACATTAGTCACCTGAATACCCCTTGTATAAGCCCTCTTTACAGAGAAAATCCCATTTCTATTGTGAGTCCAAAGAGCTCTATCAGCCTCTGTATTACTGATAGGCACTTGCCCAATTTTCCCCAATAATAGGGCAACCCTCTCTATCTCCCAATCATTTAAAAGTCAAATGTCTCACCCTTGTGTTGACCAAGACTCCTGCACTGTCACCTCTGGATTTACACAAATAAGAAATAGGTCAGGGAATTCCTCTTTTAGAGGCATTTGTTCAATCCACTTATCTCTCCAAAATTTTGTCCTTGCACCGTTGCCTACCTTGAGGCAGATGTTTGCTTCCATTGATTGCCACAAATTTCTAATTGTTCTCACACTCCCACTCCATATGTATCAGATACCATTTCTGTGCACCATGGGCTAGCTTCAACATACTTTGTCATAATGACTTCCTTACATAATGTCCTATCCTTGGTGATGTACCTCCATAACCATTTCAACAGAAGACACTCATTTTGCAACCTTAAGTTCCTGATTCCCAGACCCCTTCTCTTTTGCTAAGCAAAACTCTCTCCCATTTTACCAGTAATGCTTCCCCTCTTTAATCCCTAGCCATTGAAACTTCCTCCTAATTCTATCTAATTTTTTCACCACCTTTGATGGGATTAGAAAAAGTGACATCAAATAAGTGGGCAGTGAGTCAAGAACAAAATTTATCAGAATCAACCTATCCCTAAGAGATAGATATTGCCCCTTCCACTTAGCTAACTTCTACTCAGTTTTCTGTAAAATCCTGTCCCATATTTCCAATGCTTTGTGTTTATAGCTCAGGGGTGATTCTTTGCTTCACTTATTTATTTATTTTGGTGAAGTAATTAAATTGTATTAGAAAAGGCATCAAGTAGAAGCAATGGTTACAATTAAAGATAGAGTTGCTTCAAACATGAAATTAACATGAAGCTAACTGTGCAAAAACCTGTAAAGCAGCCAAAAAGATAAACCCCCTTAAATCCTAATGTGCTAGAGTTAGGAAGCTAACAAAATCCAAAAAATTATCCATATTGTTTATTGTACTATTTGTAATTGTTACTGCTCCTCTCTCCATTGTTTTCTAAATGCTTCACTTGAGCCAAAGGTCTTCTAGAAACAGCCTCTCTATCTTCACAAGGTAGAGGTAAGGATGTGTACACATCACCCTGCCCAAACCCCACTTGTGGGATTACAGTGGGTATGTTGTTGTTGTTGTTGTTGTTGTGTTTTCAATACATCAAATTTGAGGTAAAGCCCCTAAATTTATAGCCAACAGGAGGTGTCTGTTCAGAATTTAGGTGTGTTGTCGAGCTGAGCGAGCGACGACAGGACACACCATCTTCCCAACTCTTTAAGCTAGAGTGGAAGCGTTTTTGTATGTATACCTAACAAAATTCTTTTCTCCTTCCTACGTGGGATAAAGTCTCTTCATTTCCCATTTATTAGCTAACCCAAAGGTCATCGGAACCCCATCCACACAAAAAACTCAACACATACAACATGAAATCCCTGGTGCTGCTTACATCATTAACCACAGTGCTTATCAGCAACCAGAAAATGTGTCTCCAGATACTTCCTTTAATTCAGATGATTCATGTTATTATGGAGATCATTAACTGATTTAGATGGTAGGTTTATCACAACTGACCTAGAGAGAAACGCTCAGTGCTTATAAACAATGACCACCAGAACAACTAACACAACATAGGCATCCACATTAAATGAAGGAAGAAAGTTCTAAATAATAGCTTCGCATACATAGCAGTCTCTTAAATTAAAAATACACAAATTCATGGATATGAAAAGGATCTCGAGGAATTAAAATACTTTAATCAAGAATCAACAGAAAGAGTATCAACTACAAAGAGTGTTTCTATCTAAGCACTTAACTGCAATCAAATGCCTAATTTATAAGCGTAAACATAAAAATGCATGCTCTATTCCTTCCATTGACATTATATTATTACTACTACATCTCAGTCATGGATAAGTTTTGTCCTGACAATATGATCCACACTATCCATGTTTCTCCATTTAAATGATTTATACAAACAGTGTTAAATCAAATATTTTAAGCTACTGGCTTACCAGTTGTATATCTTGACGTGAGATCTTCTTAACCTCCCCTTCAGACATTCTCAATCTTTCAATACTGCAAAAACTCAGCAAAAATCCAGACGCATTTGTGTTAACAAGGCTTAACAAAGAAATGCAATCCACCTCTTGCTAACTAATATACAAAACAAGCCAACATCACCTGATCGTTAAAGTAAACTTATCATTAGAAACCCAAATTACCAAAAATCCCCGATAATAAAAATTTTTTTTTTAAGCAAAAGTAGCTATCAGCTATATTTACACGTCCTTGAGGTATCAAGCAACAAACAAAGCAAAGCCTTTAAGAATCAAGGATTAACTAACAAAAAGCTCCACAACTATATTCTGACTTTTTGAACAATAATTTCACTAATATTGATCAAAGACAAACGATTTCAAGCAGCTGAATTTTTACCAATACGCACATAAACGATTTCTAACAACACTAATTGCTATATATAATAAACAAAAAAATCTCTATGAACAATCCTAAGCTTTTAACTTAACCACATCAATAAAATGAACCAAAAAAAAACACAAAAACCTATTTCTTCAACGAAACCAAAAGAAAACGGAGTTCTCGATCAATTATACCTGAAATATAATCAGTTCACCGGAAACAACCGTCGACGACTATCAGCAGTGGAGTCAAATATGGAAATCGCCGGCGCCGATCCTCCGATTCCGTTCTCAGTTTTCTCTCCCTCGCGCTTTTTCTCTTATGGAAAGTTGTTTGAACAGATCATCAAAGACCAGAATCTTTTATTATTGTTGCCTTTTAGCCCCTTTATTATAGAATATACGCTTTTTAGACCCACTTGTTTTATATTTTTCTTATCAGGTGCCAACTTGTTAAGTTTTTTATTAATGAATCGACCCCGATATTCCAAAACATAAACAATTTACTCCCCTTTCAAATAATGTCTTTCGTTTCATATTATTTGACTACGTTAACTTGATACCTTTCTTAAAAGACGGGGGAGTAATAACTTTTAATTATTTATAAATAAATATGGTCATATTTTATTTTAAGATGCCTTAAAACGTATAATAATATATGAAATTCACGAGTTTTACAAATTTAAATCTATTTAATAAATCAAATAAGTTTTGATATAATATGTTTTATTTCAATTAACTTACTTTATATTTTCCTCTTATGATTTTGACGCAATCAATTTAGATGAATCATACTCATATGAATTGAGGCAAATGATAATAGTGAAAAAGTAAATTCAACATGAAATCGATTGATTTTACATGCTATTGATCTATAATACGTTATATCAATTATTATAACTCTCTTTCTTTATTCGAATTTTGAGAACATCAATGTAAACAAATTCATGTGAATAAAGATATATACTATTTAATTAATTTTAAAAAGACTTATCATCACTAAAATTCTCAAGATTCACTCGTTGTCAATAAAAAATATGTCAAACTTAAAATAAATATCTAATATACCTAGACAAATACACCACTAACGATTCAAATGTTTGAAAGGATAATTAAACAATATAACATCTTTTCCTACTAACTTTACACTCTCCACTAATAAGTGCTTAAATAGTTTACTTTTAAATTTACAACATCCTAATTATTTTAATCTACTTTTTTATTGCCAAAGTAAACTTGTGGCACCCATAGAATCAACCTAATTTAACATACAAGTAAATATTCCCCCCAAAATTGTTGAATGGTCAAATAATCTTACAGTAACAATAATAACATATCCAGTGAAATTTCAGAAGTGAGATAGAGAGTCGATTTTTGGAAGACCTTCAACTCAAATATATCAGTCCCAAAAGCAGAAAAGACAATGATCAGACATTCTTACAATTCAAAATTAGAATTTTATTACTTTAGACTTTTTCTTTTTAAATGTGTGTGAAGATCTTAAGCATTAGGAGGATTTGATTTGTAGATATATGCTGTAAAATCTAGTAATATCTTGCTTTTTTTTTCAACTTTAAAGTCATATAACATCACCAAGCATATACTAATGACTTTTGTTGATCATGATATATGCTATAAAAGTTCTTTTATTTTGTCAAAATGATAAAAGAAAAATAGGGGCAAAGACATTAAGGGGGCCAATTTAGTCCCTTTATCCATTAATGGACTGATTAACTAAGTTTGAGGAGGAAATTGTTAAGTGCCAAATAAAATTTTATATTAGTAGTTGAAAAGGAAAAAAAATTGCATATTAAGTGTAATGATACTCATAAAGGATTGTTTGTTAGTTGGTTTGATTGTATGTGAATTATGCAGGTATTAAATCATGGATCAGTTTTATATGTTTGGTAGTTGCTTAGCTGGCGAAAACATGATTAAATAGGTCCTATTTACTCTTCGGGGCAGAGTGGAAGAAGGGAGGAATTCTCGAATGCAAAAAAGAATCCAACGAATTCAAAAGAATTGAACGAGGAGTCGTATGAGGTGTAAATCTCATGCATGGTTCTGTAGAGTGGCAGTACGGCCTAGGAGGTTAAGTTATTCATGTATAAAATCAATATGGTGATTGATTTGTGATCAAGAAACCTGCATAACTAATGCATGTATAAGTTATGAAAGAATTTATGTATTATTTTATGTTGGATAGAAAACGGAATAACTAAATTCTGCATAATTAATATATATAAAACTATGCATAGATTCCTTCATAATTAATCTTTATATTACTAATACTTTGCATGACTCTAACTAACTACTAAACAACCCCTAATATGAGTCTTTGAGAATATCACACCATATTAAAAGTATCTGAAAGTCACACTACATTGAATGGAAACCTTAATGTGGGGTTTGAGTATACTCATTAAATTAAAGATTATAATTGATACCAAATTTCTTTTACATCCAAAGAAACACAGGTTGAACCTTTTTTTCTATAAGGTGAATTGGACAATAAAGTCAAAAAGTAGGACATTCAACTCACTAATTGGCTGTTGAAAATTTACCCAAATCTTTAATTCAAGAGAAGATTTAGAAAAAAAATAACTTTTGAACAAAAAGTAAACAAAGGCATCAAAGTAAAAGTCAATCTATCTTCATCAAAATTATCATGAATTCTTGAAAACTAAGGAACTCTATAGCTTCATTTTTGTCTTACATACAATAGTTTAAGCACTTCAAAAGAAAATGGGAATCCAAAAAAAGAAAGAAAAAAGTGTGAAGAACATAATATGATGCATCCAATAGTTTGATTTAGTGGACACAACGACTGATGTGTGAGTTAGATGCACGTTACTGATTAAGATCGAAAATATAAATGGATAATATTCTATAAGAGCACAACACTTGATGTGTTAGTTACTGATTCAAACCTTGTTCCAGATAAAAATCTGATGTTTGCATGAGATACGCGTTATAGATTTGAAGCTTATGTAAGTAGAGAAGAATAAAGACACACAAAAATTGAGAAAGCAAAAGAGAATATCACTTCTATGTTAAATAAATAGTTGCATGTCTATTTACAAGAAGTAAATTTCAGCACATTTCTATCTACTTTGGCAATATTCTTCCCCTCTTAGATTAGCAAAACAAAACTGGATGAAAGTTTTTTTCCCATGTAAAATGTACACAATGGTTGTCACAGCCCATGGCATATATTATCCGCTTTGGCCCATCATTGAGCTCAAAAGAGCGTATATCATGTGAACTTGTATCATACTTTACTTTTCTCTCTCATTCTGATATCATATTCGCCTGAGATATCATATACACCACTTCTTCAGAAGCTTACCAGCCTAAAAAGTCCGTTTGTCCTTCTCTTTGACCTGCCCTCTGTCACGGAGGTCATATCATCTTATAAAGATGAATGATTTTCTCTTACTCCTTACATTTTCTAATTAGGATTCATCTCACATTATCCTAAAATCTGTTAACTAAAAAAAATTGAATAAAGGAAAATAAAAGGGGTTATCTGGATTAATTTCCAAATTGGAGAAGAAAAAAAAAGTTTACATATTTGCAACAGAGATCAGATAGCAGTAAGGCTGCTGAATCTTTGTCTTGTTCTGTCTGGTGATAAATTTTCTTCTATGGCCTTTCTCTTGTTGTTGTTGTTGTTGTTACTGTTGCCTTGTGATTTCTGCTGCTGCTGTTGTTGTTGTACTGTGTTGTCTGCTTCTTGATTTTGTTTTGGTGGAACAACATGTGTAATGTCTATTGATTCTTGATTTTCTTGTGTGACAACTATCTCAGGTTGTTCTTGTTTGGGGCTTTTACATTTGGTTTTCATCATATGGGGTCTAAGTTTATTAACATCTGATAATCTCACTGGCTTCAAGAAAAACTCTTCTGCCCCTTCTTCTAAGCATCTGTGAAACAATCACAGTTGAATTAGTTCACATCCGTGGAAGCAAACACTAATGCTTACATCCCACCACTTGGGGCGCGGCCTAAGACACAAAAAAGAGATTGATTTAATTGTTCTGTTCTTACCTAGTGATTCTTGAAGGAACATTCTCAGATGACATAATGACTACAGGTATGTTCCTCAGAGATGCAGACTCCTGTTTAAAAGAATGAAAAAAAATGTAAGTAAATTGAAATCTATGTTGTATGGACTATTCAAAAATGTCAACGAGTGACGAGTCCAGCATCAGTTTTGGAGAGTCTGAACAATAGAGGTTTCAAAAGGGTCCTAAAAAAGAGTAGCTAAGAATATCTATTGCTTGGACTCTTCAAAACATGTCAACGTGTATGCATTACGTCCTACAAAAATAGTGTATTTCTGGGATTATCCAATATAGATGTGGAAACATTTTTGAAGAGTCACAACAATATTGTCGAAAACGACAAGGCACATGCCCCATTCAATATCTATTATGCAATATATAGATATGCCATATTTTGCTTATTAGATTCTCAAATGATCTCAAAAATTGAAAGGTGAGAAAATGACATCAAGTCCAAGTTGGAGAAACCCTTTAAGAAAGATAAAAGATTAAATCTTTAATATGGTACAAGCAATTTATGTGGAAAATTTTTGTTCTCAGAGTATTTTCCAAGAAAGGAAAATGACACAGAAAAAAGTAGAACCAAAATAATAATAATAATAAAAAAAAACATACCTTAATTTTCTTTAGCAAATCATAGCCTGTCATCCCAGGCATACAATAATCTGTGATAATAAGATTAACTTCCACTTCCTGCAATTTCCCATTAAACAAGAATGAATTTTCTAGTTCAAATTTTCTGAGAAAGTTCAGTAGTACTCCGTTTCGATTTGTTTGTCTTATTTTACTTTTTAGTCTGTCTTATTTCAACTTTCTGCGTAACATATTTCAAGTCAAAACCAGGAATCATAAATTACCTGTTGATTTCTTGGAGAAACACAAGGCTGATTTGGGTGATTCTGATCATCATGTTCTTCTTGTAAACCAAGAAATTCCAAAGCTTTACTTCCAGAATCCACAGTGGTGACTGTCATTAACAAATGCAAAATATGCAATAAATTAAAATCCTTTTATTCAAAAAAAGAAACTTTTTTTAACCAGCATTTATATTGGATCCCGACTAATTTAAATTTCAGAAAATTACACCTAATGACCTTAAAAATGAATGTTCTTGAACTTTTGACCCCCGCTTGTCTGGTTGACAAACCTTATGTCAAACTCGAGACTTACTGAGTAATTCTATCTATCCCACCACAATTCTCGACGATAAAGACAGAAACTTTATGTGTGAAATGAAGAAGTTACCTTGGCAAGAAGAGATTCTAAAGAGCCTTTCAATGAGCTTTCTATCAATTAAACTATCATCAACAGCTAAAACATGAAACTGTAGATCTGCAGCTGCCATTCCCATTTTTATCAAAACTTAATAAACAGAGGAAGAAAGTTGTCTTCTTTAAGCAGCCAACACAAAGCAAAATCTGAAAAGAATCTCTTTCCAAATATTATTTTCCAAGCTGGTTTTTGGAGTTACAAGACAAGCAATAGGAAAGACCAATGAAATAATACAAAGTGGAATATATATATTTATAAAATAAAAAAAAGAATTTGGATTACCAAAAAGATTACAAATCTAGAACATGGGGTTGCCTTGCTTTTATTATATTGCTTGATAATGATGATGATTCTTGGAGATTTGGGGCTATTTTATTATTATTATTATTATTATTGCATGTATAAAAAATTAGAGTATTATAATAACATATTCAATATATTTTTATAAAAAAAAAAGTTTAAAAAATATATATATTAATGATCCAACGGACTAAGATTCTCGACACAAGTAATACATGAAAAAAAACAACTTTATAAACTCTTAGTAAAACTTTGGTACCATTTCATTTTTATATAACCATCATATTTCAAGAATTCATATGAAATTAGATTTCGGATTTGCTCCTTAGATAGTGAGTAGCAAAGAAGGGTAGGGTTTCAAGTTTAGAATTTTCACTTCCACGTCCTAGCTCGTCGAAGCTACCGCCTATCGATTGAAATTTTCCTCCTCAGACGGAGGCGGAACCGACTCCCCCTGAACCATCCTCAGAAGAGTAAGGAAGGAGAAGGGAACGAGAGTTTCTCGCCTCCTAAAAGTATAAAGAAGCGGAGTCTCATCCCAACAAACTAGACACACACATCAAGGCGTTCTGCCAACGAGCGAAGGCGATAGCTCAAGAAAGGAGATTCAGCCCCGGCAAATACGATGCAGTGAAAGACGTTGCGGACTATGTGGCAGGTGACGTAAAAGATATGCCGGCTAAACATTTTTTTAACTTTGAATTGATATATTCTTATTTTTTTTTACAATTGTCTTACTTTTAGTCGTTTTAAAAATGGAATATCTCTCTTTTTTTTTACTTTAATTTTTCACGTGACATGTTCAAGATCAAATGATAGTTGATATACTCAATATATCTTTAATTTAAAATTACAATATTTAATTCTTTTTTATTTTTTACAATTTTGTTCAGACAGACAAATTAAAATCGAAGAGGAAAATGTAAGTGGTTATTGAAGAATGGGACTACTTCACCCTTTAATCAGAGGTCTCGAGTTTGAACCTCACGTATGGAGAAAATTCTATTGAAAACGTCACTCCCTAATGAATTTTGTATTGCGCGACTCAAATTTAGTCGGAATAGTGGGGTGGGGGTGGGTTGAGGGGACCCACAAAAATCCACCAAGAGATACTGGTGATGTGAGCAGTGGTGGCCTTTTTTTCTCTAGGGAAAATTAATTATTTGTGCTTACCATATCTTAGAGACATGGCAATTTCTTTTGAGATTTGTTTCCCATGTGTGCTCTTCCATCTCTATATGTTTCTTTCACCCATTCCTGTTCATGCATCTTAATTTTTCGGGGAGAGACGGATTCATAATTTTGAGTTTTTGACGAATATGATACTAAACGATGCTTTGAATCAAAGGTATTGTCCGCTTTGGATCTATGTTCGCGCGGTTTTAAAATGCATATCTAATAGCTGGTAATGTCTGATTACTTATATACCTAGCATTTCTCCTATGTTTTGTCAATGTGGAACTTTTATCTAAAGATGGATTGTAACATACACCCCTCTATGGACTCTACGTACATCCTCACTGAGATTTATCCCATCATATGAGATTCGCCTAGACTTCGTACTGAAATTTGTAATGAGATTAAATGAGTGGAGGCACATGTCTGGCAGATCATGGAATCCTCCAACAATTTGACCCTAAAAAAAAAAATTACTACAAAATAATTTTTTCCCATACACATTAAAATCTATATAATATAATTAATTTCTTTATTTTTACGTTTGATCATATTCAATTATATATACATATCTTAATCTTATTAAATATAAACATACCCTGGTCATATTAGTATTTTTGCTTTAGCTAGTTCTAATTTTTACTCAAAATCTTTAAATTTTATTAGAGATTTATATATTGCTAGAAAATATTTTTAAAAAACGCTAGTGTTTGAGAAATCAATTTGTTAAGTTATTGAGTGGCATGGTCAATGAGAATTGATATCACCGATCTCAACTTGTTCAAAATTAAAATGTAATTATATCTATTATTGTTGTTATATTTTTATTTCGATCTTTAAAATATTTTTGGACTTCCAAGAAATGAGATAGCAAAGAAAAGTCAATAGGTTAGGTTAATTTATACATAACCTACCTATAAATTTGAAGGAATATTTCATCGAGACGTTTGAATTAAGTTATTTTTCAAGCTTCAATTAGCTAGACATTTTTTGTTCAAATTTTGAAAAGGATTTTAATGATGGGAAAAATATAAAATCAAATAGGACCCCCACAAAAAGATTCTATCAAATAATAATAAGGAGAACCATATTATTAAAAAAATAAAATTGTTACTCCTAATAAAACATACTGATAATAAGCCTGTTATATTATATATTATATATATTTATAGATGTCAATAACTCCATATTTATCACTTTTAATTCAACTAATATATTATAGATGTCAATAACCCAATAATCACTCATTTGTGCTAGAAATTATATTAAGATAGCAACAATATTAAATATCATAGATGTTTAAATCTATATATTTTAACGATTTTATAGTCATTCAAATGCCTTTTGGAAACAACTTATCTATCTCTACGAGGTAGTGGTAAGGTCTGCGTACATTTACCCTCTCTTGACTTCATTTGTGAAATTCACTGAGTATGTTGTTGTTGTCGTTATCATCCAGATACTATGACATATTGACCTAGTAGGTCTGGGGCGTCGGACGACGCCTGATAGTATTTTATAGGCTCCGAAACAGGAAACAAGCGATTTCGACAGTTTTTCGTGGATATTAGCCTATAATTTCTGATGCTGCCCGAGGCTCAGGTCCATTTTTTCTAAA
The DNA here is from genome assembly GCA_038996855.1 of Solanum aculeatissimum. Taxonomy (NCBI): domain Eukaryota; kingdom Viridiplantae; phylum Streptophyta; class Magnoliopsida; order Solanales; family Solanaceae; genus Solanum; species Solanum aculeatissimum. The sequence goes on from JBCEWC010005391.1 coordinate 20,147, forward strand.
AAATTATATCAACCCGTCCGTAACGAGCCCTTAAATTCCATATCTCAATCAAATAATTAGGTCTCATGAATTAGAAGAGAAAGATGAGTAAATTATGTAGAATTGACATTTTAAGGTCTCACTTTCTTGCAAAGGCATGTGATAGACAAACCAAAGACACATATAACTACTTTGCATTATGATAAAAATTATCCAATCTTTCCCAAAGGCAAAGGGGGGGAAAAAGAAAAGAAGACCATAACTAGACAAGCCAAATAAACAACAACTAGGGTACATGGATAATATCAAGTCATTTTCAAAAAATCTCAAAGATGAAACATATTGCATGGAGTAAATTTAAAGCTATTATTAACTTAATATAAAGTTCTTTTATTTAAAATAATTTTTTATATATATAATATATATCAAACCCCTTTCTATTGGTTCGTATATCTAATACCCCGTTAAAGAAAATCCTGATTCTGCCGCTTTTCAATAATCCTCCCATCTTTATAGGACAAGGAAGAGTATTATCAGTTTTGTAAGAGTTTTGATTTGGGCAGATTGTGTCTACCTATGGAGGAACCATGCATGTTTTTATCATCCTATTTTTCATCATAACTTTGACCCTACCAATGTTTTTGAGGATATTCCCATCTTTTATAAATCCACAAAATCAGATTTACTGTCTTTTTGTCTATATATTCTATTAGATTAATATTATATTCCTTTCATTGCAATTCTTGAAACAATATTTCACACCAAATTAAGTTTAAAATAAAAAAAATAAATCACATTTTATGATCTTATGTATAATTGTTAAGACATTTTTATTGCTACATGCATATCATATATTAAAGTATTGTATTACTTTGATAAATATAATATTTGAATAGATTGTATGGAGGAATTTTTACATATAGTTATTCAAAAATATCTTAATTATGTTTCATAGTTATAGTCTGGAGAACTACACTTCGTAACTATAGTTATAGTAGCATTTGTCTAATTTGCGCAACATTTGTATACGCTTGTATAATTCACAGTTTTTGTATGTATATTTTGCTATATAATTCATGCACAACGTTTTTATAATTACGCGCAATGTTTGTATTTGTGTGAATTTTACAAAACTCAAACTGTAATTATAGCTAGATGTTTGTTGCGAGTTGTAATTAATTCAAACTACAACTATGTTAGCTAATTAACTAGTATATGTTTGCTTATTCGCGTAATTTTTTCTAGATGATGATTGTATTATACATAATATCATGTATCAACAAATATTTGAAGGATAAACTTACAATATCATAGGAAAATGTTGGGTATAAAAAAAATTATAATAAATGTAAGATAGAATGATTAAATTATAAGTAAAGGCAAAATGAGAAAGTATATTAAAGTAAAAATGCTCATATTTTTCTGATTTTGTCGCAGAAATTAAAGAGTATCATATAAAATGAAGTAGATTCGCATTATTAATCTTAGTAACTTTTAAGTTGATTACATTTTAATTAGACTAATTTATGACATTTTAATTATAATTATATTGAAGTATGATATATTCTTTTAACTAATCCCCGTACGTGTTTTTTTTTTTTTATTTCTCATCTAATGTTCGAAGCCCCGACTAAATTTGAATCGAGATCGAGATTAAGTGATGTATATCTAATCATCACATAGATTTATTATTTATTTATTGTCTTTTTAACTTGGTCCCCTATTCTGGATTGATACAGAATATGTTCCTTCAATTTTCAGTTTTCTTTTTATAATAATTGGTCCCATTTTTGGAATCCCAAAAATCAAAATATTGGGTCCCTAAAGTCAAATGTATGGACCATTATATTGGACCTCCTTTTTTACTTTACCTATTAGGAGTTGAAATTCTATTTTATACTTATTAATTACCTAAATCTCGTTATTAGTTGTAATGATCTAGGTAGCTAGTGATGTTGTTCGTTTTGGGTCTAGGTTCTTATAATTTTAAAATGTGTCACTAGTAGGTAAGGTTGATTTACTTATATACATAATATATGACTTGTGTTCTATCAATGTGGGACTGATGGTTTGTTGTATACACCCCTCTATGCACTTAACATCCTCGCTAAAGTTTGCCCCATCGTATGAAATTCGCCTAGACTCAGCATTAAAGTTTATCCCACCTCACCGGAGTTTGCCTAAACTCAATCGAACTCTGGCCCATATTGACAAGGCTGACACAAGAGTGACTCTGATACCTTCTATAATGACGCATGAGATTCACCTAGACTCAACACTGAAGTTTGTCCCGCTTCACCGAAATTTGTCTAAATTCAGTCGAACTCTAGCCCACATTGACAAGCTAGGCTGATACAAGAGTGGCTATGATACCATCTATAACAAACCAAACTGCTAGTGATATTGTCCGTTTTATGCCTAGGCACTCACGATTTTAAAACGCGTCACTAATAGATACGACTTGTTTACTTTTATATACCTCTAACATCTCTCCTGTTTTTTTACCGATGTGGTACTTCTCATCTTAAGATGGATTATTACATTAGCATTCAATTATATTCATTAATTACTTCACCCGTCTCAAATTATATATCGTATTTTTCTTTATATATCTCTTAAAAAAATACTTATATCTCTTTATTAAATATTCACTCTATTCATAATATGTTTGTAGTTTGTAAAACAATTACTACTAAGAATAAAATGAAAACAATTATTCACTAAGCATTTTAAAATTTTTTTTAATTATTTATTCAAATTATAATAAGTTTCTCTTCGAATAAAGTCAGCTTGTATTTTAATCAGAAAATCTCAACATTGTGAATCCATTAAACATTTTAATTTCAAGGACTAATCAAAAGCCTTAAGCAAAATTGGATTTTATTCACCTAATTAATTAAATAATAATATTATAATATTTGACTTATGTATTATATATGGGGTTCAATAATGTCAATTAGTTGACATTATTGATATGCCTAATCTTTTTATTTATTTTTAATCAACATGTTATAATATAAAGTTGGTCAATATATACAAGGACGTGATAAACTCACACTCCTTTTATATATAGTGATATATAAAATATTATACCTTAATTAAAAAAATTATTTCTAATTAATTTGTTAACATGTCTATTGGAATCAGTAGTGGTCGAGTTAGAATTTTAATTTAAGGGTTTAAAAATTGAAAAAGTAGACCCACAAACTTGTCGAAGAGGATTTGACATCTACTATATAGTCCGTGTACTCATTATTCTTGACGTACTTTATTTGTGTGATTATATACTAAATATATTATTATTATTATTATTATTATTATTTTCTTAAATTAATTAGTTCACGAGTAGACAATCCAACTATGCAATTTTCTGTCAAGTAAAAAAATACTACAAATAAATAAAAAACTTGTCGACCAGAAACCATGCTTGAATAATAAAATAAATATATTCTCTATTTTTTTAATAAATTAAAAAAATAAAATAAAAACAAAAGTTAGAATTAAATAGTAGTAATATGAGCTGGTGGAATTAATTGCTATATGATTAAATTAATTTGGTGCATTGAACCCTCCACTAAAACTATTACTTTTAATTTTTAAAATAATGGACTTGTACTTTGAGATCTTTATTTGCTGATCATGCATCATTAAATATACACATACACACAGTGTCGGAGTCAGAATTTTCCGTAAGGAAATTTAAAACTTTGAACTAACCAAATGAGGCTCAACATCTATCAGATATACATATATGAATAGTATAATTTTTTGCCGAAGGAATTCGTCGGATGAACCCCCTAATACCTATGTGGCTTAGGTTTGAATATCATGAATCGCGAAAAAATACTTATCGAAACGATAATTAATAAGTGCATGATATGTGTATATATGTTCATCGTGTAACGTCAAACTTATCAAATTGAATGTATATGATTTATTATTACCTCGATTTATCAAATTGACTATATGTATTTCTACCTCGATTTATCGATTACCTATTTAAATAAAATAAATGAGAGAAGATAAATCGTTTTCCAATTTTGGAATTCAATTTAAAAATAAAATATTATAAATTACTAATTATTATTTTTTTGGTTAAATATTTAATTTATTTATTGATGGGAAGTAGCAACTAGTAACATAGTTGTTATAAAAATTTAATAAAGTATTTATTTGTTAATTAAGGTACATTGCACAAAGCACAAGTGATAATAAACTAGTACAACTTGCTTAAGGAGATCTCTTTTGAGATAATCCAAATCCAAATCAAGCAAAATGTCATATTAATTTAGTTTATTGAGGTGTTAATCAACTAAATATAGTTGTTAAGACATAGATTAAGAGATTCCTCTACATAATGGACAAATCGTGTGGGCTAATTAACTAATTAGCAAAGGTGAGCTACAAATCACGATTCAAATAGTTCACGTCAAATATATATCATGATCATAATTAATAAGAACGATACTAATGACAAAAAAAATGGACTTTTTCACTATCAAAGTAATTGTTCCTTTCACTTTCAAAAGCACTACTTGAATATCATAATTACTCTACCATTGTGTAGCTTAGGTTTATTATTTAGTGTTTAAGTTTCATTTGGATAATTTGAAGCTCAAAGCTGGTTAATTTGAGCTTGAATTAATAGAGTTATTATCGTTGGAGGTTTTGAGTGTTGAAGAAGACAATGTCATTCCCGAAAAAACAATCACACCCTTTATTCTTCAAGCCTTGGTAGATAGAGTTTTTTAGTATCTGTGTCGATTACAGGTACCAATTAATATCCTGTGGAAATAGTTGAGGTGCATACAAGTTGACTCTGTCACTAGGATTTTGTTATGTATAAATTATAGAAATCTCATACTTTACATGCATAATCTCAATATATACCAACTTTTTCTGAAATTACTAAAAATCTCTTATTTTTTAAGAAAC
>JBCEWC010005392.1:0-25060 GCA_038996855.1 Solanum aculeatissimum
TATAGGACGTTTATAAATAAATAGTTTATGAAAATTAGTGAATTATTTATTTTTTATAAGTTCATAATTAAATTAAATTTTTCTCTGTAATGTTTCTTATCAAACGAGGTACACGCTTTGATCACGCGCAAAGCGCGTAAGGCAAAACTAGTAATTAAAAAAAATGTATACTCTTATGACAATACTAAAATTATGAACATCGGATGAATAATTACAAAAAAATGTATACTCTTATAAAAATATTAAGAATTTTTCAAATATTTATATTATTCAATTTAATAATATTAGCGTCACACACACGTGCAATGCACGTACGCTAAATTAGTTATACGAAAAAAGGTTACAAAATAAGAATAGATCCAAGCATGTCTCATTCACTTTCCTCTCTAAATAAATTTTCTATTTATAAAACAATAAATAAAAGAAAATAGACCAAAAATATCAAAGTTTTGACTCATTATATCAAACAATATTAATGAATCACCAATTCAATTATTCATAAATAACTGAATTAAAAAATAACAGGTATGATTAGAGGAATACTTTTTATTTTCTTTTTTAGATTAAGCATCTAATTTATTTAAGATAAAGAGAGATAAGAAAAATAAATTTCATATATCATTCAAAAAAATTATCAATATGTCAAATCTAACAAACTCATTTAACACTTTCAATTTTTTTAAAAAAAAAAATTATGTCTAGGTTTCACTTACATGCTCAAATTAATTAAGATTTTAATTGTATGTTTGAGATTTTTTTGCCAAAAAAAATAAAATTTTCCTACAAATTTCAACATCCAAATCTATCCTAAATAAAATCAAGTTTAAAAAATATATATGCCTATTGAGACTATTTTTGATATATCCCAAGCATACAATATAGAGACTATTTTTGATGAAAACTTGGTTGAAATTAAATGCCTTATTTTTAATATAGAGAATATTTTTTATAAAAGTTTGACTGAAATTAAATGGTTTATATTTAGAAATCATGTACATGAAAACTCAAGATAAAGAGAATTGAATTATTTTTAGAGAAATTATAAGGTTTTTTTAAATAATGAAATATATATTCCCATATGTTAAATCGGAACAAATCAATATATGTTTACATACATTAAATTGCTACACATTAATACGCCTATATACAATTTGTATAACATGATTTTGTATAAAAGATATATTAAATTTCAATAGACTATTTAATATACACGCTCGAACAAATCAAATAATTGCTTTTGGAAGGGAACTCTAGATGTCCATAAATTTTATTCATTTTAGTTTACCATCACAAAATTGATAAATACATTCAATCTTTTAATTTTACTCTAAAGCAACAGAAAACTTCAAAAATCTTTCACATGAAACCTTGATGTTCAAGAAGATAATCAAATTCTTGTTCCAAATGATGATTTTGATGCAATTCATTGTCGAAAGTAAGAGAGTTTATTTATGTTAATGATGTTCTTAATTGATCTATCTAAAAAAAATGGTATGTTTTAGCGTTACTTCAATTACATTCATATTACTAGATTACAGATGGATCAATTTGGGTCTGGAATCTTTCATTGTATTTTTACGTGTCATTCCTATAACTATTGTTCGTTCCAAAAAAATAAAATAAACACTTGGTCCAATTACTAGAATTGCTTCCGAAGTTACATTTTTCATAATTATGAGTTCAATTAAACATAATTAGTTATTTTGGTGGTTGGATGGTTCTAAAGTCGAGCTAATAAAGTTACAACTTATTGAACTTCAAAAAAGATATTAAAAAAATAGATTAGTTGATGGGTATGAAATCACATATTTATATTCTATCATTAGAAAAAGGTTACAAAATAAGGGTAAAACCATTCACTTGTCTCTCTAAATAAATTTCTATCTAGTCGTTTTCTCATTCATTTCAAATGATTTGTAAAGGTGTATGCTATTAGTTCCTGCCTAGATATATCCTCTATGTTGTAGGGGGGGGACCAGTATAATAATTATTTTCTTCTCAAATACATTGGCTTTAGCAATTAAATTGGTAATCTTACACTAATTGTCCATTATATTCGTCATTATCACATCTCCATGTAATTCACATACCAATTTAATATAAGGCCTTAGTTTATGGCAAGGCAATTTTATATAAGGGAAATAGACAAAACACATCAAAATTTTGACTCTTGGGCAATATTGATGAGTCACTAATTCAACTATCCATTAATAATCGGATCAAGAAATACTACACATATAATTTTATTTCCTTATTAGTTTTTGATGCCTAGGGAATCCATGATAAGAAGAAGATCAAAGTCATCGTGAAGAACTTTTTTTTAAAATGGAATATTCATTCTGTGCACTTGTGACTTGTGGGGTAAAAACTTGGCTTCCAAGGTGTTCTTTCCTTGACAATGTCACCACTCACAACACTTGCTTTCTTAATGGAGTACGTAGTTCACAAAACTACTTTTGGAGGAAAAAGGGATGGAATAACAGTCAAACAAGAAAAGAAAGCAAACTAATAAATGGTATTGAAAATAAGTATGGATTCCTCACGCCTCTTTGACCATTAGCCTGATTGTCACCGTCTTTAAAAAGTTGAATAGGTGACAGAATGTTGGTTATTATGAAATATTTACACACTATATTCACTCATTAACTACGTTTTATTACCAATTTACAAAATTGTGTCAAATATATGAATCATATATATTTATTATGCCTAAATCTTAGGATTCAAAAGAATTATAATTATCAACCTATCACAAGACTCTTTCTGTACCAAACTAGTTCACTACACATTTTGCTTTGTTTAAATTTTAAATTCGACATCGCTTGCGTCTCGATATACTGTGGCATGAACACTTACTAAACTTGTCTACGCGTGTGTTTGGGGGTGGGGGATTAGGAAAAATCCAAGGAATATTCAGATACTCTCATTTATTAGCTTGAAAAAAAGATGAGATTATTACATGCAAATATATTTGTTACTTCTCAGTGAGGTTTGCACATAGGCAGGATACTACATAGCAAAAGGTAACACTCATCTGCAATACTTCTGCAAACTTACAGCGTGGGAGGGATCCATATATAGCCATGAGTTTGAACGTAACCGGCATTTTGCAACAACTCATCTGCTTCAGCAGGGCCTCTGCTGCCTGGCTTGTATGGAATTGGCTTCATCTCTCCATTGTCAATTCTATGCAAAAGAGGGGTAAAAATCTCCCAAGCCGCCTATATTTAACAGAATAAGAGTTATCACCAATTGTGTTTACGCGACGGGTATAATATATATATACCAAAAAGAAAATGCACTACGTACCTTGAGCTCATCCCTACGCACAAAATGCTGCTGATCCCCTCTTATTCTGTGAAATAAGAAAATATTGTGAGCATACTATGTTATCTGCCAGTATGTGTAATGCAAGAACCAAACAAGTCAAAACTGAGGACAAGCACAAAGGGTGAGAAGCATACGTGTCGAGAATCAGACGTTCATAAGCCTCTGGAATAACGACCCCTTGGTAACGCTGCCCATACGACAGGTCTAATTCACTTTGAACGGTTGACATTTCAAGCCCGGGCTTCTTGACCTGCACAAGAGAAACAAAAGATGTGTCACCAGGGAGTATGAACAGAAGAGGTGTTCCTTTTCTTCTCGTCTTCCCTTGAAATGAATCAAAAATAAATAAATAGGTGAACCTTCCTATTCTCTTAAATTTAGAAAATGAACAAAAAATAGCAACTCCTATCACTGTCTCAACATCTCTTACATTGTAATTTGAACACTTCATGGCCATGACAGCTCAGAAGCTATTTGACGAATAAACAAACTAGTAGCTTGAAGCCTTGAACAGAACAAGTAGCACTTAATTATTCTTACCGTAAGCTTCATGTACATGGCTTCTGAAGGTTGGAGGCGTATCACAAACTCGTTTCTCCCCTGCTTTTGACCTGTTTAATGTGTCACAAAGGTATTTTTTCATCATTGAACTTGACTGAAAATCTGATACACAGCAATAAAGTCACAAGGGAACAAGTAGATGACCAAGTAGGTGAAGTTTCATATAATGCATGAAGAGTTGATGGAAAACCATAAATGAAATCATGGTATTAAATGGCCCAGCAATCTGAACCTCAATTGGGAGAATTAAAAGCAGCAACTGTGATTTACCCTATGAATATCAAAGCTCTATCCCGAGCTTGCAATACTATTGACTTTGCAGCCTCCTTGACAACTAACGTAAGGTCCACCCCTTTGTAGAAACATCTTTTAAGATAAGCTCCTTTCTAGAAATATTGGAAGGAGCTAATTATTCAAGTAGAAAAGCTCTCTAATATTCATGCATATATATAGTCTACGGAATAGAGTTCATCTTTTAAGTTTCAACTACCTCTCATAATTAAATAACATGCTTCACAAATGAAATCAAAGAGCAGGTGATTTTTCTATGAAAAAGGAACAGTAACCAAGTTTGCATCACTTCTCGAGATGCCCTCCACATATCAACCAAAAGTAGCTCTGTTTCTAGCTTAAGTAAATTGATACATGCTAGTGGTGACGCATTTTGCTAGTATAAAGATGAATTTGATAGTCTATGTAACATGAGCTAAAATCAAATACGTAGAGAATTGTTAGAAAGTAGGACAAAAATGATAGCATCCTTAGAAAGATCCTACACATACATCTAAATATATCACCAGGAACATCCTTAAACTGCACTCGTATTTCTGCCTTTCTTGAATTTAGTGCTTTTCCAGCCTTCATTATAAAGGGTACACCTGCAGCAGGTAAGACATGTATACATAAGATGCCCAAAATACAGATAAGAGGGAGTAGCCAAAGTACATCTCTGAAACAACAGATAAAAACAGTCCACGGCTGAGATTAAACATTAAAATACTAGTTTTAAACTTGTGAAATTCTTGTCTAACCTTCCCATCTTTCATTGTGTATGCGTAAAACCATAGTTGCAAAAGTAGGAGTATTTGAGTTGTTAGGAACCGTTGGGTCATCCTTATAGCCTTCATATTGTCCAAGAACAACCTCTTCATCTTGAATTGGAAGCATTGATTGAAGAACCTGCATGGATAAGAAAACAAATAAGACAAACACACAATTCAGTGAAAACGGAGTACTGGTTCTTCAAGTCATTTATTGAAATTCTAAGCAAGACAAACACAATTCTGTGGAATGGAGTATTAGTTTTTCCCGTCATTTATCTTAATTCCAGGTAAACCTCAGATTCAGCTAACTAATGCTCAGATGGAAAGGAGAGAGAGCACAGACTAGTTACAGTGATTTATCTTATCTTATTTTATCCTACAAAGAAGAAAACAAACCACATTGAGTTTGTCCCAGTGTTAACCTGATATATACCTTAACTTTCTCATCTCGAATGTGTTCGGGCTTCTGGGAAACAGGCTTCTCCATGGCAACAAGGCAAAGGACCTGCAGATGACAAGATCACTAATGGTAAGAATTAACATACTCAAGCATAGTACAGAGTTCAACTGTTCAATGGTTAAAGAAATAGAAAATCAGACTAGCAGGAAAGAATGAGTGAAGAATGTAATTCACCCCGACCCCCGATGTTTTGAATTAATACAAGGATGAGCCTACACAAGGAAATAGTTGCATCTATCAAAAGTTTAATATGTTGATGGATTTTCCAGGTTTTAATGAATGGCAGGCATTGGTTTTATCATAATCCTGAGACATAATCAAGAAATGGCTTCTTGTAACCTACTTCCAGGAGAAAACCTGTGCAGTAAACCCCATATTTGGAGTTCCTACCTAACAAAGTTACAAAGGTATTGAACGACTATTATACCCCAATCCCTTTGAAGTTGGCTATATGAACCCTCACCGACCATGCTACTCATTTAAACTCATCTCAGGCCAATATTATAGAAGTAAAAAATAAAAATAAAAAGTAGATAGCACTTATTAGCTTTGAAGTCGGAATAATTATGGGTCACCTGCAATAGATGGTTCTGAATAATGTCGCGTATAATCCTGCAAAATAGATGAAAGGATAACGTTAATTATTACAAAAATTTCTAAAATACAGTTTAGTGAAGTACAGAGAAGGCAATTTATAGGCTTCATTTAGGAACATCTGCTAAGACAATATCTGATCCTTCAAGTTAGGAAGCAGATGCCACTGTTTTCAAGAAAAAAGGAATAGCAAGTTCAACTAGAAGTTGGATATGCCTTCTTTCTGGTTACCAAATCACTTTCCATTAGCATAAAAAATCAGTAAACCTGCTAAAAACCAAAGGAACCTGTGAATTAGTCTGTATCCAACAGCGTCAATTTGGCTGACTTTGTTGTTCAATTCAATACCACTCTCCAAAAGAACAACAAGTAGCACATCTCCATAATCCACGTCATGACACAACCCATATGAACAGTGTGCCAATCAACTTACCAATTTAGTGAATAGCTAAATTTTGAGAACGTCATTCAACATATTATGGTGGAATTTCTGTTCTTTTTCTGCCTCCAGGAGGTCATTCTACTCGCTAACCTGAGCTCATAGGCAATCGACAACTACTCTAGTCATCAATCATCTAGCACTCAATATTATTATATTTCAAAGGATTACATTGGAGATAGAATATCTTCAAAATCCAACAAAGGCAACAATAAGAAAAGGTGCAAAGACCAAAAAAAATGGAAGTATACCCATATTCATCAAAATATCCACCGCGACCTTCAGTTCCAAAGTCCTCTCTAAAGACAATCTGCAAAAGTGGAGAAACAAAGTGACCATTTGGAGGTGAAGAACATCACAACTAAAACACTCTTAAGAAAACATGGAACGAAAAACAGAAAGGACAACAGGAAATTAATGTGGTAAGTTAGCTGATATCCATATCTAAACATTGATCTAATATTGACTACCGAGTTTCACTTCAGGATCTTAGCCATCGTATTGGACCATCATGTTGTTCTTCTCCATACATTAGATAGTAACAAGACACTTAACCACCAGGTAAGGTGTTCACTCTACGTAACAGATTATTCCTTCATTGGGATCTGTGAGGGGCATTAATTCGAGGTAGTTCTAAATAGTTCAAGAACTTGACCCTAGAGTAACATGCGAAGCAAACCTGACAACTCAAGTGGTGCAGATATATCTAGTTATATGCTTAGAAATTAGAGGAAGGCCTCCTCTCCTACCCTGTAGGCAGATGCACCTTCGTCTTTTCATTATCAATGTGATACGAGTATCTGAGTTTTTTTAATTTGTAATGATTTCAAATATGATATTGATGAGAGGAGCAGTAAGAGTAGGCGTTCAAGTATTGATTCCTATAACCTCAGGTGGAAGATTGTCCTAATCCGCTATATTACAAGAAATTAGTATTGTACCATGTATCTTAAAGGGAGAAATATACCTGTATATTATCAATGTTGTCGCGATTCCAAAGCGGCAAGAAGAAGCGATTTGCAAAACGCAGCACCAACTGCAGTAGATTCATACAATATGAGATAAATGGACGTACTCATGTGAACTCATACTCAACAAAATACTGTGTTTGGGGAAGTACCAAATTCTGAACCAACTCCTTCCCCAAATAATGGTCAATGCGATAAATTTGGGGTTCGTCAAATAGTTCTCCGATCTGGGAACTTAGTTGCTCAGCTGATGCTAAATCCTTGCCGAAGGGCTTCTCAACAACAATGCGTGTCCAACCACCAAGATCAGCTGGATAGTGCAAGAAAATCTTTAACAATTTCTGTTGAGCATCCAAAAACATTGCAAGCAAAAATAAAAACAGCTGCACACAATCTGACCTAGTACAGTGACTTGAGGACATCTTATGTAAGTCATACAGTATGCTGGCATTCTTTTTTTTCTCAAAATCAAAATTAGAATGTAAGAAGTTCAACAGAACATCCAAGCTGTAACCTGTAAAAATTCCAAACCTAATACAAACTTAATACAAGGGTTTACCAATTTTCACCAAAAATGAATTATTTGTTCATTGAAAAGGAGATTTTTCTTTTCTAGCACAAGTCTAGTTTATTCACTCCATTCTACTTTTACAAAAATTAGATGAAGATAGCACTAAATTCGATCTTCCTGTCTAAAGAATGTATTGCCTATCATTAATTTTGTATGAAACTCTTCAAGCTAAAAAGGGGCAATTTATTTTAAAATAAGACAGGCATCCATAAAGGAAGGTTCATAATTCTTATTCACACTAAGACAGTAGCACATATCAAATATAACCATGCAGAAATGTTTAAAGTAGTCTTTGAAGCCTACTGATGAAAGACCAAAAGAATGAGGATTGCATTAGTAATCTGTAAAGTTGAACTCATTATAAGAAGAAATACGTACATTTGTTCATACAATAACTTTTTATCATTCTGCAAACAGAGGGATATACTGATGGAGGAAGAGCAAAGTAGAAGAGTCTTCTGGATGATCCTTCTGTGCTATTTTTTGAGAATTCGTGCTCAGATATCGCCTTGTCCAGTAATGTAAAACCCTCCGCAGAATCATAAGAACCACTGACGTATTTAATCTGAAAGAGAAATGACAAATAAGCTAATCAATTAAATGGTGCAAAGAACATGAAAAAAGCTTTCCACTCACCAGTTGCAGAAACTCTGATACTTCTTCGTCATTTTCTTTCCCCCGAGAAAGATACCTGCAATCAAAGAAGGTTGTTAAGCCCGAGGCATTCTCCCTAGGTTTGTAAGAAACGTGAACGGAAGTAGACTGAAAAATACAAAGGATTAGTACTCTTATCAGAAAGCAGGTGAACTACAATGAAAAGATCCTTCTTTAGGGGGGAGAGTCGAGGGCACATGGTAAACTAGCAAGAACAATCCTACAGAAGAATAGATGAGTTTTTTTTGTTTGTTTTTTTAAATAATTCAAAGCTGTGTGCATCCTCACAATCCCATATTGAGGAGACCAAGACAAAAAGTATCTGAACACAGACAAGGCGAATAACAAAGTATTTTCATCATGAAACTGAGACAGGAAAATGCAATAGATATTGTACTCACCCACGGATACGACCTCTCAAGTCATCGTCAGAAATTTTTGTCCTTGCATATCCAAAAATGTGAACTTCATTGGATTGCAGAAATCCCTGAGAGTTCACAGCCCAATGCCAGAGTTAGCATATTGCTAAAATGAGCTCCATAAACTTTTTAACTAGTAGTATAACTAAATATGATTAGTTAAGGTTTTTTTATGATTAGGTTATAGATACAGTTTTGTCATAAAAAATCAGATTACCACAAAAAGAAACACCAAATGTCAACCTACTAAGGAGCAAAAGTAATGAGATATGAATTGCACCTGTCGATAGAGGTTGAAGAGTGCAGGAAAAGTTTTCTTCTTGGCAAGATCACCAGAAGCACCAAGAACAATAATAGAAAGGCATCCAGTTTCAGGTATATTATCATTGTCTCTAAATGAATCATTCCTAATAGAACCCCTTTTCTCAATGCACCATGATGCCGCCATCTTCAAGCCCTCACAACCAGCTTGAACTCAATTCAGCCTTGTAAGTAAGTTGTGATCTACAAATTAATAACCAGTCAATCAAACACTGAAATTGTGATTAAAACAACAGTATTCATTCAATCACTCGTTAATAAGATTTAAGGAAGCTGCATAAAGTAATCAACTTTGCTAACTTTGCTCTAGCAAGAAAGTGGATGATCCAAGAAATCCAGCTTAGTAACAAGTAAAGAAAGCAAAATTTAAACCAAATTAAGCAACCAATAAACTAACAGATAGAATGAAGGTGAGCAGAACAGCGACAAGAAACCAACTTTTAGGTATTGAAAAGGAGAGAAAGCAGTTAACAGAAAAGGGGTTCGATCAAACCTGATGAAGAGAGAGGCAATAAGCAAAACGATGTTTTTGGTGATTTTTTAATAAGATTTTAAGCGTAATTATTATAGAGATGCCCTTCACCTACTACCACTTTCTTTGACTTGAGCCGCCGTAGTGTTTGACGTCGTTTAATTTCCGACCAACTACTTTTTAACGCCATTCTCCATTTTACATATTTTCACATAGTTAATCTCTAATTTGGAACAGTAAACAAAATTAATTATTGCAATCACTCAACAGACTTTGTAAACGTGTCAATTGATTGAAACACGATAATCAAAACCGCAGATAGTACAGAGTGGGCAGACGATTCGATGTTTCCAAGGTTTAATAGAAATAAAGAAGAAGAAAAAAAGATATTTTACTGAGAACAATAGCACACCACTTTTTTTTTTTATTTAAAAAAAAAACAGTAGAACACCACTCTAGACCAGTTTATGACTTTATTCCAATTAGATAATTAATATTAGAAAATATTATTTAAATTTAGCGCTATGGTGTTTGAAAATACAACAAAGTGGAGAGATAATAATTGATATATAAAATATACAATATTTAAATGCTTTTTAAAGAATTGTTAAAAAAAAAAAATAGGATAAAAAAATTAGAACGGAAGGGAGGATAATAATTGATGTCACTTATAGATCACCTGTCTGTGTATAGAAATAGTTGTCATATTATGGCCCTACGATGAAGTAATTGGGGAGATTTGAAGACATTTTGTCAATGCAGATCTGATTTTAATCTCCAAGGAAATCTTTAATTCCTAATATTGAGCATGATATGGGCAGCTTATTTTTGACGCAGGAACTCTTTTCATACGGAGAATTTGTGGAAATTATGAATCGTCAACATAGGGGAGACGAGCACTGACTTTGAAACTGGAAATGTCTTCTAAATTCTATACCAGCTTTCCTCTTAACTACTCTCAAATTATCAAGTTATGAATACTTGACTTTGAACCTAACAGTTGATTAGTTTCTCTTGTTCTTTCTTGCAAGAGGGATGAAGTAATGCACTGTAAAAGCTTATAGATCAAGTAAAAGAAATATCTAAAGTTGATTTTCGATCTATATATGAATGAGGAACAACATAATTCTCCAAGTTCAAACCTCCTGTTTTTGCATACAACTCCACCATCTGAAGCAAAGTGATAACTAATTACATACAGAACAAGCAAAGGTTTACAGATAACACTGGATTTGAGTATACTATAATATAACCCTGAGATGAACCATATCACAGTTTCAACCACTTCGGCTTAATTTTCTTCTTATCAGCAGCAGGCTTTTGATCTGGTACCGAAGCCGGCGGGTTGGTTGGTGCAGATTCATCTCTGCTAGGTTCACCAGGCTCCATCTTCTCTACCACAGAATCCAATCCTTGCAAAGACATCACCTCTTCTTGGAGATAGGATCCTGATGCCGCAGCACCATCATCACCTGAGAATAGATGAGCCACCCCATAAGATCAATTTCACTAGTAACATGATTACGAGCCAGGTGAGGACATAACAGAAAGAACAGAACTCAAAAAAAAAAAAATACAATAAACTCAGCAGAAGATTCATTAAAACTGGGGCATATATATACAACAACAGAAAAGAAAAAAAAAAAAAGAGCAGAAGAACATTCAGCAGTAGATAATCTAACGGGATAATGTTGGTATGGGTACTTTATGCATATCCTACAAAATTACATATTCATAAAAAATGACTGTATCCACATGGAAACTAAACCTTTTTTTTAAATAAAGGATTTTATTAAATAATAATAAAAAACAACTCACTTGGACCTAATGCCCAAGTCTGATTTACAGTTTAAAATAAATTAAAAGCTAATGACCCATCATAGACTTAAGCCGTAGGGTCCCTATAACACATACTTTGGGGGGAAATGTAAGGTTTCCAAAACCACTAATCTTTCCTTCTTCCTCTTTCTGAAATGCTCTTCTTCTGCTTTGGGTCACAACTTGTTGCCTTTAAGTGTGTTCATCTGCATCTTTGTATCAGCTATCAAAGTACTCTATGCTTCAGTTTCCTTTATTTTATGCTGAGTACTGATCTCAACTAACCCTTTCCTTTTGCAGGGATATTCTCTGGTTCGTGGGCTTGCTAAAAGTTGTTTTGACGAAATGTGGAATGGTAAATTCTTCATCTCTAGGTATGCTCTGGGCTGCATATAATAGCTATTATATTTCCATCTCACTGTTCACTTTGTTGTACAGATGGTGCTGAAGCAGAGTTGAGGGAAGCTCTATTCCATCTGCATTGGCTAGTGTTGAAGGCATCTTCCGGGTTACTCAACTCCATGTCCCCAAATCTACCCATTTTGCAGTGTACTTTTGCTGGTTGTCCTAGGCTAAATAGCATATCTCTTGTTTTGTTTGCCGAAAAAGGCCTTGTAAATATTGTTGTAGTGCAACTATATGCTTAGCCTTCTTATGTAGATACACGAATGTATGGGGATTTAAGCTTATCACTGTTTATTATTCTCCTACCCTCTATGTCCATGCTTTGAAAGTTTGTACATCTCTGGCCTCCTTTGTCGATAGCTCTATTAGCTAAGTAGTCTGCCAGTTGATTTCCTTCTCTCAGAATATGTTGAAACTTGTATATTCTGTTTTGCATGCATTGTTTGATTTCTGCTATCATATCTGTAATTATCCATGGCATTGTCCATTCTCCTTGTAGAACTTTCCAGAGTAGCGTTGAATCTATCTGTATAATAACCTTGTTAAGCTGATTGTTTTTGCAATGTTTGCAAGCTTCTAGGATAGCTTTATTCTCTGCTACTGTATTGGTAGAAGTTTCTATTGTGTCACATTCTGCCTCCAACAAATCTCCATCCTCGTTCCTTAGACAAAAAGCATAGGAACTTACTCCTGGGTTCCCCCTTGATACCCCATCAGTGTTATACTTAACCCATCCCTCCGGTGGATAATCCCAAACCACTTTTCTCCACTTTAATTTGGGCATGTACTGATCTAGGGATTTAAGAATATCTGACCAGCTTCCTATTGCATTCAATGTTGGTATCCTCAGCTGACTGAACATGTGTACATGCCTTGTAACATTGTGTATAATTCTTGTCAGACTCTTCCCTTCATGTTTTTTTTCTATTTCTTCTTTTCCATAATTCCCAGATGATAAAACATGGGATAGCTCTGTAGATATCTTTCTTTTCCTTCTTGATATTTGTGTTCCACCATAGCATAATAATTTCCCTTAAATGCAATCCATGTATGTTTAACCTTGCAAAAGAGCAAAAGTGGGACCAAGTCCTGTTAGCTATAACAGATTTGAGGAAGACATGTGATAATGTCTCCTGTTTAGGTCTGTCACAACACCAACATCTTGATGGTCCCTGTATGCCCCATCTCCTTATTCTATCATCCACTGGGATCATAAATTTCCACAATCTCCACATCAAGAAAGTCATTATAAAAGGAACTCCCCTAATCCATATTCTCTTGTACATATTGTTCTTTCCCTCCCTGTGTCTAATGTAATCCCATGCTGATTTGACTGTGAAAGCCCCTCTTGTATCCAGCACCCAGCAAGCTACGTCTTTCCCTTTATTCACACAAGGTGGTTTAATATTACTTAGAATATGTTCAGTTATATCTTCAGGCAGTAAACTTCTTATAATCTGTTCATCCCACTTTCCTTCCCTACTTAAATCAAACACCTTCATATTATTTGCACACATAGTCATACTATCCCCATACATAGAGAAGAGATCCCCATTTCCTGTCCAGTTGTCATGCCAAGTACTGATATCTCCTTTTCTAGTATGCCAAAATATTAAATGACCTATTAGATCTCTTGCCTGAAGCATCTTTTTCCATACTTGAGAGCCTCCTCCTCCTGCTTTCCAGCTAGCTTCATTGGAATTCATATTTTTGCAATAATTATTGTACATAAATTCCTGCCATATTGATGTCTTGGTTCTAAAATTCCACCATAATTTGCAGAATAGAGCCATTGAAACATCTTTCATCAATCTGAAACCCGATCCTCCCTCTGATTCAGGAAGACACAAGCTTTCCCACCTGGTCCAATGTCTTCCTTTTCCCCCAATGCAACTGGCTCCAAAAAAATTGAGCCATCACTCTTTGAACCTGATTTAGGACATTGGCTGGTGGATTCATAACTGACAAACAGTGTATAGGAATGCTTTGCAATACATGTTTTATCAAGATTGCTCGTCCTCCATATGATAATAGCTTGCCCTTCCATGCTTGCATTTTGGATCCAACTCTGCTAATCATCCTTTGATAATACAATTTCTGCTTTCTTTTATAAAAAAGGCATCCCAAATAAGTAAAAGGAAAATCCTTCCTCAATATACCTGTACCCACTTCTGCCATTATTGCATCTCCTTCACGAACATTATGGTGCAAATAAATTGCACTTTTATCTTTATTAACCTTTTGACCTGAGGCCTTCTCATATTTATCCAAAGTCTGCATGATCATCTGCATTGTTCTCACATCAGTCTTACACAATATGATCATGTCATCCGCAAATGCTAGATGATTCAGTTTAGGACTTCCTCTTGGCATTCCAAATAATTTGAAATTTTTATCTTTCATTAGCTCATTCAAAGCCCTTGATAAGACTTCCGCAGCAATAATAAAAAGAGTAGGGGACAGAGGATCTCCTTGTTTCAGCCCTCTAGTTGAATTAAAGAAACATTTAGGCTGTCCATTCAACAATATAGTATACCAATTATTACATATCAGCCTATACACCATATCAATCGTTCTTTCTCCAAAACCTATCCTTCTTAATACCTTTGTCAAGAAAACCCAGTCTACCCTGTCATATGCTTTCATCATATCCAATTTGACTACTAGATTAGGAGTTTTACCTCGCTTTCTGATTTCTGTGATGATTTCTTGAACCAATAAGACATTTTCAGTTATACTTCTTCCTTTTACAAAGCCAGCTTGCTCCTAAGAAATGATTAAAGGAAGGACTTTTGTAATCCTTTCATGAATGATTCTTGAGAAAATTTTGTTCACAAAGTTACTCAAGGAGACAGGCCTTAGATCAGAAAAATTATTAATCACCACCTTTTTTGAGAAAAGTACCAAATTTGTATGAGTGATATATCTAGGAAGTTCTTCACCTGAAAAGAAAGCCCTGACCATTGCATATATGTCCTTTCCCGTAATGTCCCAAGTAGCCTGATAGAAGGCTCTAGTCATGTCATCCGGTCCCCCTGCACTATCCTTATTGAGCCCCATGACTGCTTCCTTCACTTCATCCATAGTTGGAGGCTTTTGTAAATCGTCATTCATGCTGTCAGTAATCACTATTCGCAGTTTTTGTAAGATTTCAAAATCATCTGTCTCACCTTGCTTTGTGAATTGTTTTCTATAAGCATATATAGTTGTTGCTGCAATTTGATCTTCTGTTTCCAACCATTCCCCTTCCTCATCCTGAATTCGTCTGATGGTGAGTCTATTTCTTCGACCTTTGACTATAGAGTGAAAGAATTTAGTATTTCTTTCCCCATCTTTAAACCATTGCGTACCAGATTTTTGCCTCCAAAATTCCTCCTCCCTGGCTAATTGAACCCTTAAAATCAGCTTGTGCCTTTTGTAAATGTTCTCTGTTTTGCATCGATGACACCAATTCAAACTGAGATTCCTTCGCTTTTACAATCTCCTCCAGTGTTTTTATTTCTTGAAAAATATCTCCCATACATTGCTTGCTCCAAAGTGTTAAGGCCTTTTTTACTTTTTTCATCTTATGATGAAAAATGCTGAAGGAATTGCCCTCAAAATCTGCCTTCCAATGTTGTTGAATTACTTCCATGAAAGATTCCTCCTTTAACCAAAAGTTCAAAAATTTGAAAGACTTTAATACCTTCTCATTATTGAACTTGCCAGTTATTAATAAAGGAGTATGGTCCGAGCCACTTCTGGGCAAATGTTCAACTTCCAAAGCTGGAAAAACCTCTTGGAATTTGTCATTGCACATTGCTCTATCCAGCCTTTTGAAAATACAATCATCATCCATTCTTCCATTCCACCATGTATATTTGTTTTCTTTGAAACCCATATCCATCAGGTTGCATACATTAATGCAGTGATTGAAGTCTCTTACCTCTGATTCATACACTGGACGTCCCCCCAATTTTTCTTCTTCATCACTAATCACATTGAAATCTCCACCCACTAGCCACGGGTTGGAAATATTCATGGCCAAGTCATACATAGAGTCCCATAATTCTAAATCTCTCTGCTTGAGAGCATTTAGCATATACCATTGATATCATGAATCATAAGAAACGAAGAAACAAAGAAAGAAAAGTTAAGTTTACTAAAAACCACATCGTCTCTCTCCATGGAGTAGACATGCTGGAGAAAAGTACGCAAAAATTTACAAATTAAACTA
This sequence comes from Solanum aculeatissimum, assembly GCA_038996855.1. Lineage (NCBI taxonomy): Eukaryota > Viridiplantae > Streptophyta > Magnoliopsida > Solanales > Solanaceae > Solanum > Solanum aculeatissimum. Next base: position 16,272 of record JBCEWC010005392.1, read on the forward strand.
AAAACCTTTGATTCTAGAGTTCCCCAAGAGCACAAATCCCAGCCATGCAACATAGAGCATACTCCCACAACCCCAGTGAAAGGAGAAGATAACCTGAACTGTCACCCAACCTAAAACCATTTACATCTAACAAAGTCCAACCTGCCATTATTACAGATCAACAAACTTTTCCTGTTTCACTATTCCTGTACACTAAAACCAGCAAAAATAATCTCGATTTTGGCAAAAAGAGAATTCCCTCCGCAATGTGGAAAAAGAATCTAATTTAAGTGTCATAGTAGTGCCACACCTCACATTCCTGGACACTCCCCAACGCTCCTACAAACTGTCCTCTTGGTAGAGACCAAGTTCAGCCTCTCAAAAAATTGTCGCCACCTTAGAGGCTCTTGCACTCAGCGCTTATGTAGCTTGGTCAACTAGTGACCTTATGTGCTTATTGTGTACAGAAGTTTTTGGAAATAAAAAAGCATGCTAAATGCCTGAAGACCCAAGATAAGCTCAATGACAAACAAAAATTGTCGGGAGGAACTTCTTTTGCTCTCTCACAGGGTTGTTTACTTGATTGCAAATGAAAGTGAGCACACATCGGTCTCTAGCTTCCTATTTCCAAATGAGCAACCACTACCCACCCAGCACAGCAAGTGCTTGTAGGCACACGGGTAAAGCAAAAAATTGTGGAGTTTTATGTATATTCATAGGTTGATACATATATCCACATGGATGTTTTACCAATCATCCATATGATAAGAAATGACATAAATAAGTAGGCAAAAAGAGAATATACATGAGCATCTAGAGAGTTGGGTGATGGAGAACCTTTTTCTGGGAGGGATAAAAACAACAATTATTGATTAAACAAGCATTAACAGGGTGCTTTTACCAATATTATGGTTGACAGCTTCAATCAATATGAGATTCAGGATTACAGAGATGAAAAGATATGTCATATCAGGTTATTGATTAACAAATATGAACCTTCCCTGCAAAAAGAGGAAGGACTAAGAGCCTGTTTGGAAGGGCTTATAGTTTTTAGCTTATTTATTTAAGCTCTTTTTTTTTTTTTTGTAGTGCGTGGGAAAAGATAAAAAGTGTTTTTAAACACCTACTTTTGGGCCAATTAGGAACAAAGACAAGCTAAAAGTGGGCATTCCTAACTTATTTCTTTGAGCTATTTTTAACAAGTCAATCCAAACACTCTCTAAGAAGAAGTTTATACATATTTCATCATATGATTAGATCAAGGAGAAAGATTCTCTTAAGCTAAAAGTACTTTAGCCCTCATACCTCCCTGTTGCAAAGTTTTCTTAGAAGGATCATCAAAAATATTCAGCATCATTAAATCACCACTGAAGTATATTAAGTATGCAAGTCACCGCAGGTTCACAATGCCCAAATATATAACAGAGGTTTCAAAGAATTAAAGTTACAAAAGGGCAGAGGATTCAAACAGTTAACAGTTTGCACTAACCTTTGGGTAGATCATAAGAGAAATAGACAACAGCACCAGGAATAAATCCAGCAGAATAAAAATCCTGAGATACATCTTTTATTCGCTTCTTAGGGGGAGTAGTATCTGAAATCACAGACAAGCAATAAATCTTCAGCCACACTATTATTATAAACTGCTCTTGCGAGTACAATATAGGTAAAGGTAAAATGTAACAAATGTTTAGGACACTCTTACAGATATAGAAAGGTAGATCAGGGTGAGCAATCACTTTCAGAAGAAGGTCAAGTAAGCTCTGGATTGTCTCTGATGGATGAAATGTGGCCTCCAATATATAATTATCTGGAAAGCGTACTCTGATTACAGCCTGAACACAGATCAACATGTGATAAAAAAAAAATTAATAATGTCAAATGTCAAATGCAAAGGCGTGGGTAAGTGTCAAGGTCCCCTGGGGCTCTAAGCGCAAAGCTTCAATAAAAGTCAATGCCCCAAAGGAAGGTGCAGATGAAGAAACAAATAAGAAAAGACATGAATGGTGAAGAAAAATCAGTACAAGGACAAGAAGTTGTACGAACCATGAAATTTGAAAAAACAGATTGAGTGAACACATATGGATCAAAAATCATGTCAATTAAGTTTAAAATTCATTTCAACATCTAATTCAGATGTAAATTGTATTTTTAAGTTTCAATTAGATCTTCCTGACTAGCTTTCTTCAGCAAAATCTAAAATTTCCTCTTCATATTCACTGACTATTTATTCACAATATTTTTTAAGCCATTGATATATCATTTCACCAGCTGCATTTTATTGTTACTACCCCTCTCCAATATAGAGTCCACAGTAAGCAGCACGCTTAGAGCCTTATTAAAGCACTAAGGAACTGCCCAAGTAAGATGATGCATTCAGCCTCAGCAGCTCAGCTACACCAACCTTCAGATTTCAAGTTTGGCTTTAAACAAATATTGATGAAACTTGATTTACCAAATCTAACACCAAAAATATTCAGACTTGATACAAGTGAAAGGATCTTCTGGAGAGTAGGATCGACTGAAAACCTTAGTTATCCTTGCTCTGCGTGCAGCTTCTTCTGCCTCACGAATTTTCTTCGTCTTCAAGTGCTTCTCTGTTGAAAATTTTCCCAATATCAGTTAGAATAAGCAGCAGCATAAAATAAACGAACACCTGTAAAATTTTCCACAGATCTATAATACTAATAAACAAGAACAGTCATAAGGAAAGGAAAGAACCATTGAAGAAGGTAAACATGTGGAAGAGACAGTGAATTAACTGCAAGCAAATACGCAAACAAGAAAAGTAATAGTGTCTGCCTGTCTGGAGTTTTAGAGTAATTTGTCAATTAACTCGACAAACAACTAACTGACATGTTTCTTTACTCTTTTGTTAGAGGTCAACCAGAAATCTCACTTTAGTAAATACTTGAATCCATTTTTAATCCTAAAGTCTCCACTAAACAAGTCTGTTTTACCTTCTTTTTTTGTTCCCAAAAGTCGATAATAATCCTCCGGTGTGAACTCATAGAAGTCCTCAGGCTCCTCTGACACTGCAAAAGATGATTGAGAAGGACCACAGCAAAATAAAATGAGCATATATGAAAAACAGACAATAGACTCTTGTTTAGGAAATTGTATAAGTGAGCATAGATTAAAGTTCCTATTGTCTATATCAAGTAGGAAGTACCATTGCTGGAAACATCAGGAGGCATTGAAGAAGCTGTTGCTGTTTCAAATATGCGGATTTCACGTCCAAATTTTTCTTTTGCAGCAGCAAGCTTCGCCTGAATTTACCCAACAAAACAGAAAAGTTACAATCCACTACCCCAAGAAAAAAGTATTTCCATGCTTGAGTAACAGACAGGGCTTTTCACGATTTTAGCTTTTGAGGGTGTAACAGAAGTAAAGCCGGATGTCTTTACACAAAGGGGAATAGGTAACTTTCCAACAGATACTAGAACCGAATTTGTCAGCTTTTTTTTTGTTTTGTTATGGGATTTGGTTATCATTCTTTGCGTTTACAACAGATACTATAACTCATTGTGACAATGCTTCCACAAGTTCAATAATTTTAAGGAAGTGCTAATCTATGCTCTTCCTCCATGAGCAGTTTATTATTTCATTTTTAAATCTTAATTTGTTTTCCTGTAAGATGAAATGGTGCAACAATAAAGTTGTCTCCATTTGACCAATATATCATGGGTTCAAGCTGTGATATCAACCAAGAACACCTCCTTGGGAGCACCCAACTACCCTTTTTTCCCACTAGATACAAGTTAGGTTATTACAAATGTCTCAGGCTAGTATCTTGACAATTTACTTCGGAAGTTTTATGGCCTACGCACGTATCCACAGCCTTGTTGACCATTAAGAAGTTAAATTAGTAGTTGCTCCTCTTATAAGTGAACTATCACATTGTTTCAGGTTGTTCTTTCATAACTAGGGTAGGGAATAGAGGAAAGATTGACTCTTTGAAATCCTATTCATTTTTAGCAACGAAACCACTGGAGATTCTACATTTAAGAATTCAACATTTGATATTTGTGTGCACACAGAGAGAGATACAGACAAATGATCACACAATATGCATCGATGTTCTCACAACAATTCTCATAAACAGCAACTCTAAAACACTGTAATGTATATAAATGGGTCTAAAGATTCACAAGAAGCAGATAAACCAGGAGCGTTTCTTATGTTCAGATTTTTACTGGTAATATTGCTTCAACTGGACTAAGTTTTTATACAAACTTAATTATACGAGATTCCAAAGACAGAGAAAACAAGAGAATAGCCATTCTCTTTAAGCAAACAAGATGCGCATATCATCTTTTCCCATCATGAATCAACCATGGAGACAACGTTCGTACTGATCTGAACATTCCAATTAGTACCCCTAATTACACACACAAAAAGGGGTAGAGGGTGCAAACAAGAAGTTCAATCGAATCCGTACCGTAAGACAGAAGAAGCGAATCTATATTGAAACAACAGCACAAGAATGAGATAGAGATGAATACCTTAGCTGATTCCAACTCCATTGGATCAACGGCGGTGAATCTTTGGCGCTTTATAGCTGGTGCAGAATCAACTATCATTACCCACACAAGCAAAAGCTAGTTCCTCAACAATTCGCTCTGCCCTCTTTCTTCTCTCGAGATTACACAGCTTTATTTTATATTTCTACTTTAATTTTACAGGATTCGGTAGGCGGGGCTTTTTCCTTCCGGCGATAATGTAAAGATCTTAATGGGGGATATAGTCTAATGGGCTTAATTATATAAGTCCGGCCCAGTTTCGACAAGCCATTAAAAAAAATTAGTTGCATAAAAAATTGTTCTTTGTTTTTAATTACGAAAAGTAGTCATTCAGCTGATCTTTGGCTATTTGTTATAATTTTGGATATTCAGCCCTCATTGTATAGGCATGTATAGTCAGTGAATATTTGTGTATCATAATATATATTTAGTGTATGACTCATGTATAAGTAATATACATTGTATAGTAGTGTATACTGTCTATAACTATATTGTATAGTCATGTATAGTTTTGTTGATTTGGGGCTATTTTTTATGTAAATAAAACATGGGCTACTTTTTTTTGTAACTTTTTACTTATTTGTATATATATGTAATTTCCCCTTCCTTGTTTTCGGATTGGGGGCCATTGCACATCTATCATGTTGAATTTACTTGAAATGATTTTAAATATATACAATAAATTAACTAATTTATAATAAATAAAGTCATATTTTATTTATATAAAAATGTTTAATAATTATAAAAAATATACATGACTAGTTAATATAATTTGTCAAAAGTTATAGAAAGTATGCATTAACTGTACTATGTAAATTACTTATAAATGACTCATTCATTGATATACATTATGATACGCTCAAAAACTAAATATAGCTTGACTTTTACATGATTATACAGCGAATGATCTTTTTTTTATAATTATTTTGGCTAAATGGACATGTACTATAATTATCCCAATTTACTATGTACTAAGTACTATTTAATTTTTGTGAATACTACGCAAATTGGACTCATTTGGTATTTTACCTAAATTAGATCTAATTCAATATATTTATTTTGATTAAACTCATGTATCAAGCTATTTATCCAACTGTCCCATTGTTGAACTATTGTTTTTTCATCCTTGATACCATCGGGTATCTATATACTCTAATTGTATCTATATACTCAGATGATATCAACCGGTAATTGGGCAATCTTTTTACTAAAGCATTGCTTGTTCATTTTTTAAGTCACTGGAGTATATATACTCTAATAGTGTCAAAAGAATAAATAAGTAGTGTTCTCATTGAACTACTGCTTTTTTATCCTTATGAGACTATATATATACCTTGATGATATTCAATTGTAATTTAGTAGTCTAATCATTTATGGCACAAACACACATGTATATACATACTTTGATAGTATCAAATAATAAATTTAGCAGTGTTTGCCTTTTTCTCCTTGATACTCATAAAATATATATATATATATATATATATACACTTTGATGATATCAAACACATTAGTTAAAAACAAGAAAATATAAAATGAAATAGTCACTTGTAAATAGTTTTGCTTTTTGAGGTATAAGTATTATTTTCCTTTATTCTTTCCATAGATTGTACACTAACTATATAAATTATATATTTTTAAATTATATTTTAATTTAAGCGATCAGGAACGACTATTTAGATTAATTCCTTTAGGAAAATATCTATTGTCCACGAATAGTTTATGTGTCATTATTTAAAAAAAATTCTCGTTTAAAAAAATTATGCGGGAAAAAAAATGAATTTACATACTTGGAATAATAGAAAATTAAACTTTCATAAACTATGCAGGATAGTTGTCATTATAGTATAGTATTCATTATATTAGTGGGTCATAAATTTGGTGTAATTTTTATTTTTTTCATCATATTAAATTATTTATGAGACTAATTAAATTGACAAATTTTATATATATTATCCAATTATTCTAATTTTTTCCGAACTAAATGTGATATTCATACTATCTATTTGACTGTTACAATGAAAAATTTATCTCGATTTTATTTAATTATTTTTTATTTTTATACATTTGATGAACTAATTAATAATGATAAGTATTTTAGCATTTCTTAGTTACCATACCTTCCCAAAAGTGAGCACAATAAGGCTTTGAAACATCAAAACATCTTATACTTTGTTATTCTTTTGAACAAGGCATTTGATTTTGAAGATGGTATTATTTTGGTTTAAATATATAAAGCGAAATTTAAAAATTATTTAGATTAATTGAAAATTAATATCACTCCTTTGTTGTATATTGCAATATACTAAGAGAGTGTTTGGATTGACTTTTTTTTGTGTGTTATTCAAACATTTTCAAAATTTAAAAAGTGCTTAAAAGTTAAAAGTAAAAAAAAAAATCAATCCAAACACACATTAAGTGCAAAAAGAAAAGTCATCTTAAGAAATATAAAATAAATCAAAATTCGTCTCTAATATATATAAATGATTTATTCACACTATATTATCTATTGAAATAAACAATTAATATAAGTTTTTTTTTAAATCATTTATTGGTAATATATAGTGTGAGTGAATGAAATTGTTCAAAATTATTGAATTAAGTCCAATTAAAATAAGTTGATTATAGAAAAATATTAAATCTTACAATTAAGTCAACTAAAATTTGTTTAGACATATAGTTTTTTCGAATACTAAACAAAAGTTATGAGGCTACATTTTCATCTACGAGTGATTTTTTTTTTCTTTTCATTTAGGGATTGTTTGGTTTATAAGGAGAAGAAAAACATTTTCAACTTATATCCACATATAAAATAATATATTGTTGGTTTTATAGGATTATAAAAAGTAATTATGTAAAATTAATACACTATTTGATTGATTGTTATAAAAACTAATATACACATTTTCAGTGTGATATTTGGTAAAGAATAATACACATTGCCATACTTTAAGTTGTTAGGTAAGGACTCGTTCAATGTGAAGTATACTATATAATAATTTTGAAATAAGATATATGATTATTTTATTTGGTTTTCGAGTAGAGTTATTCAATAATTTTTGAATTATTTATATCTTAGTGATTACAAGGTGGAATGACTTATTTTGAAATAACTTATCCTAAGATAATTAATTATGCGATAAGTTCTGTACAATCAAACGATCCTAGATTGGAAATAAGTTGTTCCAATCATATACGACGGATAACTTAGGCCATCACTAACGTATAAATAATGGGATAAATAATCTCTAATAATTACCAAATACCTCCAAATAGAGCGGTCAAAAATAAGCTTAATCCATGGGGCTGACCCAACTCCATCCATTTTGATAAATAATCTACGTACAATGCATATTGTGATTTTAATTAGGCTTAAGTCATCTGGAGACACTTAAAGTTGTCTCCATTATTCACCTAGACACCTAAACTATAATTTGTTCCTTATAGACACCTCAACTAACCGAATTTCATCCTATTAAACATTTTTTCAGTACCTGCCTTTGTTAAATTGGTGCGTGCAATCACGCGCTGACAGGTGGATTAATTGTCCATTGAAGAACATCCACGTGTGATCCACGTGGATTTCCATTTCCACCTCAGAATTTAACAAGGGTTAAAGTTAACCCAAACTTCACAGTTTTCACCAAATTGTCTTTCCCGTTGAAATTCACTTCCTGTCGATAAATCCTCTCGTCGCCTTCACTGTCTCGTCCGCTCCACTGTTTAGCCTTCAGTGTTTCGCCTTCACTTTCTCGTCGCCTTCACTGTTTCGCGTTTAGTGTATCGCCGTCAGTGTTTCGCCTTCACTGTTTCGCTATCACTGTTTCACCTTCACTGTCGTCGCCTTCTCTGTTTCATGGCTTCTGTAATTCTTCAACTGTCGTCGTGTGGTAAGTGTTGTTGATTCCTTTTCTGTAGTTGTTGTTGATTAGTTCAAAATGGTAGGGTTTGAAAAAAATTAGGGGTTCTTGATAGAGAATATTCCTTCCATTTCTCGCTGAATTTGTAGCATATTCCGGTACTGTAGCTTCTATTTTTGGTTATTTTACAGTAACAATTGACCATGGAGGAGGTGATAACTACGAAAATCTACCATGGTGGAACTTTCTCCGAGGTACCTGTCCCGACATATGTTGGTAACTGTATGCCTGCCCTAAGGTATATAGATAAGGACCATTTTTTGAAATGTGAACTCTTGTATTATACGAATGAATTAGGGTATGCAAATATTGCTAATTTTTATTGTCAAGATTTACGGTCTAAAGAATTTATCCTAATTAATTCTGA
>JBCEWC010005393.1:0-25059 GCA_038996855.1 Solanum aculeatissimum
GTGAATTATATATGTATTAGAATCATATTGCTATAAATGGTAAATATTTTCTAATATGGTATATATATGTAAGTTCCCCAATTTTTATTACTACTTATATTTGTATAGTTAAAAGTCAAAAAATCAAAATAAAAATAAATTAGATTAAATGGGATTGGCTGACAAGAAAAATGGTGCATCTCATTTGACTGACCGCTTCAATTTTAAATTGGAATAATTACCTAACTACACTCAATTATTTACCTAATTTACTATTATTCTCTATCATTTCAAAATATCTCAAAAATCTCTCTTTTTTCTCTAAAAATCAACTCAGTCGTATATATAATTTCAAATCCCTAAAATAGAAGATTTTTTCTTCCTATCTTCACTCCCCCAATATCTTCCTATTTTCTCTCCTACAATCACAACGGGAGCTTTATAGTTTTTAATTTTCATTTTTTTCTTCGTTTCTATCAACTATGTTATCAACTTCTTCCGCATGTTCATCTTCTTCATCTTTTTTTTTTTGCTTGTTGTATACATATAAATTAATATATATAAATGTCACATTACAACTTTTGAAATTTTTGTATCAAATGCAAACAAATAATGTAGTTGATATAAAAGTGAGTGAATTGCATGATTTGTTGGATTATTCGAAAAAATAAATCAGTGATTGATGCAATATTCAATTTCTGTGTAATTTTGTATCAAAGTCAACATTGCATGATACAATATTGGATTTTGTGTAATTTTGTATCATTACAACAGTGCATGATATAATATTGAATTCTGTGTAATTTTGTATCAAAATACAACAGTGCATCATATAATATTGAATTCTGTGTAAATTAATATCAAAATACAACAGAGCATGATACAATATTAGATTATGTGTATTTTTAATTTTTTGGGTATTTTCTGTATCGAATACAACAATGACAATATTGTAGTTGATATATGTAAAATGTTGTATCATCTATATCAATTGATACAATATTGTGTTTATATTTATTTTGTCTCAAATGATATAAAATCAGATTATGTGTCTTTTTTTTGTATCAAGTATAACAGAGAGGGGGACAAAATGTGTTGAACTGTGTAAAATTTTCTATTAAATACATCAGTTTTTTATACAAAATTATATTTCTATTTATTTTATCTCAAATATAACCATACATGATACAAAATCAAGTTGTGTGCCTTTTTAATTTGTATCAATTACAACAAAGATGGGGTACACAATGAGCTGAAGCATCTTTATTTTGGAAAGATGCACCCAACAATTTTTTATTTTTTTTTTTGAATGTTGATTTTTTTTTTGAAATTTTGAATTTTGAAAAGCTGTTACAAATGGAAAAGTTTGATATTTAAAATTAGTATTTGATCCTATGAGAGAGGAGAATTTTTTGAATTTTTGAATTGGAGAAGCTGTTAAGAAGGAAAGTTTCATTATTAATTAATGCAACGTTATTCATGAAACTGAAAATTGAATTATATATTTTGTTCCTTTTTTATCTCAATAGAATCAGTAATTAAAGTATCAGATATTAACGCAATCAAAGTATTCAGATTACTAGTTTTTAAGGGATTTATGTAAATAGTGCAAAAGTAGGAAAAATTGTAATTATCTCTCTGCACATTGTGATGTGTGTAAGTTATACTTTTAAATTTGAGTTCAAGGCCCAACAACTATTTGTCGTCTAAAAGTACAATAACATCAATGATGTGCTTTTAAGTTTTATCCCAAATTCATTTATACCTACCGTTCTTGAATTCAATAAAAATTTTAAGGGTTAAATTTACAAATCTCTAAAAAATTGATGACTTCTAGAAGTTCTCAATTTGAAAAATGATTTTTTGTAAATAAATTTTATTTTGAGTAGATATTGCTACAAAAATGTGATTACATATTGAAGAGCATAAATTTAAAATTTTGACTGTTGAATGTAGTTTTTGGCGTATTTTTGGATGAATCTAGTGCTTCAATTTAAGGGAAAAGATTAGTTCAGTTTTTTGTATAATATCACTTCACCTGTTTTAAAAATACTGACCTACTTTGTTTTGTAGTTTGCTTTTAAAAAAATGATTTCTTAGATATTCAAGGTACCGTCCTTTTCCTTAAGTTTAGTAGGTAGTGTGTAGTAGTGCATGTGTATATCTAAAAGGATCATTCTAGCTATTTTGTTCCATCAGTGGGTTTTCTTTAATTAGTGAATTTACTCTTTATATTATGAAGTTATGTATTAACATAAGAGAACTATAGTATCAAGATCTTTATTTCATATTTCGTGTTTGTGGGTATTGTAGTCGCTCTTGGCAATTATCAGACAACAAGCGAATATGGTTCTGAAAATGAGGAACTTTCCCATGTACGAAGTGTGGAGGAGACATTTGAACACATCTTAATGCATGAGAAATCTGCAACTGCCATCTATTGCCAGCAAAATTTTTATCATGGAACACAAGCTCCTCGTGTTCATTGGTTGAAAGATGTTGTGGGAATTGATGCTAATGATGGTTGATTAAGGCTTGTAACTGGAGTTGTGTATTTATTAGATAAGTAGTAGGGTGATTAGTCAATTAGTGTAAGTTTTTATGAAAGAGTAGTAAGTACCATTTGATTTTCATGGTGAGATATTGAGAAAGAGTTATTGCTAGGATGAGTTAGAGTGTGCTCAAACTAGAAAGAGATTTATGTTGATGTGTTATAGTATTCATATAAGTGAGGGTGACGTATAGATGTCGAATAGAGGAATATAGTACTTTTGAGATGATAGATCTAAACTAGGCTTATGACTCTGTAGGGAGAGCCTCATGAAATTCATAAAGTTATGAGCTTAGGCAGGTAAGGAGGCATAATGAATGGGTGAATGGTACAAGAGTTGTGAAGAGGGGATGTGTTGATCGATTATTGGCTATGAGATCTTGTTGGGCCTATGTTTTCAATATTTACCTAGTAATTATAAGTTGGTATAATATAAGGGAAGCGTATGATGCACATATTAGCACTAAACTCTAAGCTTGAATCGTGAGGAGCATTGTGAAGAGTGAGATAACATTATGATAGTGATAGTTTTAGTTGGAGATTTGCTCTAAGAGGCTTGTCATAGTGTATATATTCAAAATTAAGATGTTAACTTGCGAGGAATATGATGTTATGAGTATGATATAGGTGAATAGTTATACTTATAGCTTAGTAAAGAGAATCGATTTGAACTCAGAGAAATGACCCCTGAGCTAAGGGGGAGATGATGAGGTAATGACCCAAAATGGGTCTTGAGATTTTGATAGTGATGAGTTGATCATGATAAGACATTAATGTTTTTCCACTCATACATTTCTGATACTTTAGTCAAGGTGATACTTTATTCATGTCTTATGTATGAGTGTCATGCCTATGTCCTAGACCATGCACCTCATGCTGATTTCTGTTCATATCGAGTTTTGAGGATGAAAAGTGGTAACTTCATTTAGCGATTCTGATTTTATCTTACAAATCTAAAAGTTTCTAGCCCTATGTTGAATGAGATGTAACTTAAGTTTTCATGAACTCAAAATGAGTCTTGAAAGATGAAGGATATCATATTACATTATGAATGTTCTCAGATTGAGTTTCATGATTGAATCGTGTTAATGATATTTCGTTCTAAGCCCTTTCAATGATCCTTCATTCCAGTCTTGATAGTAGTATTGATGATAGTAAATGAGTGATGATTGATGAGAGAGAGTGAGTGTTCTTAATTCTAATAACAATGCAGTACTGATTCCATTTAAAGCTATAGACGTGGAGGAGGAATGAGACTAGATCTTGATATGTGCAATAGATAGGTAAGAGAGTATTGGTCTCTATCTTGATAAGAGTTAATGCAACTGTGGGCGTAGATGTGTTATGCTAGGCTTGAATATTCTTAAGTAATATTGACCTCAAAAGGCCATAAAATGGTTAGAACGATAGACTTAAATGTGTGATTGTCCTAATGTAAGTGATTTTAGTAGGCTAATTGTGATCTCTGACTAAGGATTTCGAGTATGTGTATTAGAGTGGTGAGAAGGAGTAACATCTTTTAAGTGAAAGTTCTTACAGAGATATAGAACAGAAATCGAATGGGTTAGACTTGCATGAGTATGATCATCTCAGGAATATCACTTTGGGGCTTAGAATTAGACTTGAATGGAATAAGAGAATGTGGTTAGGCATAGACTGGAATAGGAGTTATAAGTTCCAATTGATGGAGTGTAGTGCCATAAAAAAGAGTGTATTTGAGATGAGGTGCTAAGTTTGAGAGTTATCCATAGAGTCTTATATATCACGATAGTCCCAATCTCGAGTAGAGTTGATGACTTCCTTCTTGAGTTTGAATAACTGATTGTCGAGATGTTTAAATAATTTTATTGATTGAGTTTTGATGTCCTATTGGTGCCCCTCAATGATAAAATTGAAGGTGATGTTCCTACTTTTGATCTGAAATGATATGTCTGTCCTTGAATTTAAATAGTTGATTGTCTAGAGAGTTTGATTGGTTGATTGATTGATTGAGCCTTGATGGGTATTCGTGCCTCGAGTTTGTCTTTAATACCCATCATTCGAGGATGAATGATCCCAAGGGGGAGATATTGTAGCACCTTAAAATTTCCTAAGCTAAGATTCAAACTTTCCTCTTTTGCGTATGGGATCATACCGAGTGATTTTAACCTTGAATATAGGTATTAAAGCCTATTATATTGTGGGATAATATATTTGAGATGAATAGAAGTCACAAAAAATTCTTTAACACAAAGTTGAGATGAAACCTTCCTTACCGATTGAGTTTCAATATGAAATTCTATGCAATTGGGTGATCCAATAACTCCAAAGTTGTGAACTTATGTTAAGGTCTTTTTCTAAGTATTTATAGTGTGTTGGATGTGATTTTAGGTCATAAGGGACGCCCAACCTCAAGACAAGTTCAAAACATTTCAATCTGTTAAGTTTTAGTATGAGTTCATAGAAGGGTCAACTCTGAATCGTTATATCTCTTAGCACATAATGAGTTAGGTAACTCATAATATATCAAATTGTAGATAATTGAATTATATTTTCAAGACATTCAATTTCACCTTAATCAAAGTTTGAAATAAAATGTTATGACCGTTTTACTAAAGCCTGTCGAATTTATAAATTTCAGTAATCGACCAATTTAGACGGTCAAAACGCTTCGAGAAAGCTTAGAATTTGTCAAAAAAGGTGATCCAAGGTTCCCATTCAGCGTACCACTGAATGATTTGGCGATGGAATCCCTAGACTACCATTTTGACCACTGAAACTCATCAAAGGTCATTTTTCAATTTTAATGATTATTTGACTTTCTCAAAAGGTTATATTCGACCTTTTACCCTTAATTTACTTTCCTAAGCCTATCATATAGCTTAATAACCTCTCATGAACCCTTGAAAATATTAGATTTCTACGTTTAAAATTCTCCCAAAGAAGAGGCTATGGTTCTTCATCTTCAAATGCAAACCAAAGGATTCTTCAAGAGATTGTTTTCTTTCAGGTATGTAAGACTAACCTAAAATATGGAATTGTTGTTCCATGTGCCCTCTGGATTGAGATGGATTGAAAGGTAAAGGTATTGAGTCTACAGAAGTTAGTTTTCTTAAAAATTACATGATGAAAAATCTATTATCATATATCTTTGCATAACTGATTATTTTTATGAACTTATTTTCTTTGAAGCATGGTTTTCAAAATCCTAAATATGATTTGAGTATAAATACATGATTAAATATAGGAATGGAGTCTAGAGTTTTGATTTGAGAATGTTGATTGTGATTGTGATGTGAGCATAATGATAGGTTGATAGAACTTGATGGTCCTGTGAGTCTTCACAATTGAACTCTCAAGATTGGTCTAAATTGAAAGTCCTCCTACTTGACTGTCTAATTTACTCTTGAAAGGTCAATGGGATTGATTGGTCGAATTGTTGAAAGATATGATTGAGAAATTTGATTGGATGGTTGATAGGTCGAAAGACTCGATTGTAACAAAATTGCTGGATCGATAAGAGTCCTTAGGAGACTCATTGATTGGATTAATTTTGATTGATTTTTTATGAGTATTGAGTCTTGGAAGGAGTATCGAGCACCAAATTAAGCGAGAGTAAGTTCAACTCAAACTCAATAACTACTTCACCAAACGTAAGAGTGGACTGAATTCGTTAAAGTTGGACATGTTTCTATTTTGAGGATTGAATCCGTTAAAGTCGGAATGCTTCCCCATTTTATTATCCTAAACAATAGGACTTGATTGGTTGATTGGATCCATATTGGATCAATTCGTTCTTTATCCTGACAAGGATTGAACGGTTGTGGCAATATCAATGGGATTGTTGCACAATTACTGGCTCATAAGTAATTGTTGTCGGATACGATATACTCCCATAAAAGTTCTATACTTATAGTACTTTGATTGGATTGTATTGGATTGATTAGAATGATTGGATTGTCTATGATTGATCATTATCTAGTCTTTATTCCTTCTTTAGATTTGTGACATTCTGACTGAGTATTTTTGTGTTGATTATTGTTTTACCTATATTTGTTTCATTCAACTATTTTACATACTTATACATTCTACGTACTGATGTTCATTTAGATTGCATCATTTTATGATGCAGAGACATATATTAGGGATCATCAATAGGCGCACCATTTAGGATCTATTCGCATTCAGCTGATTGGTGATACCTCCTTGCTTTCGGAGAATTTTCATATTACTGTCATCTAGCTACTAGAGTTTAGTACTTTATTTCCTTTTGATTGAGGTAGCCATGGTCTGTCATGGTATCATCTAGATAGTAGTGATAAAGGTTTCATATATTAGATTGTTGAGTTATTATTTTGATAGAGTTTTGACTAGCTTCTTTCTTACTAGTCTTGTGATTGAATTGGCTGGCCTACAACCTTTATTTATAAATATTTGATTGTCATATTCCTATTGAGTTATTTCTTAATTGTTGATGTCTTCCGCTGTTAGATTGTGATTGAATGGATGTGATGAGACCAAGTGGTTCGCTTGGGAGCCAACAATGATTTTTGAGTGTCGGTCATGCCTAGGGTACCCTCATGGGGCGTGACAAAATATGTATAAATTATCAACATCAAATTGTTGAACTTTAATTACACTTGAAATTTGAAAGTTTGCAATTTAACTTTAAAAAATTCAACTTTTGCACCCTAGAAAACTTGAATTATTATATTTTAGGATATAAATTAATTTTTAAGTTGTGAACTTTAAGTTGAATAGAATTTAGAACTTAAACTTTGTATACTTATTATATTGAACTTTAAGACTTTAATTTTTAACTTGAATTTAGATTTTAGAATTAACTTGAACTTTAGAATTTTTGAATTAAGTACTTAGAAATTTCTTCAAATCAGTATAAATTTTAAACAACAAATTGTTGAACTTTAATTATACTCGAAATTTGAAAGTTTGTAATTTAACTTTGAAAAAATCAACTTTTGCACTCTAGAAAACTTGAATTATTATATTTAGGATATAAATTAAATTTTTAGTTGTGGACTTTGAAGTTGAATAGAATTTAGAACTTAAACTTTATATACTTGTTAAATTGAACTTTAGGATTGTTTAACTTAAATTTAGATTTTAGAATTAACTTGAACTTTAGGATTTTTAAATTAAGTACTTAGAAATTACTTCAAATATGTATAAATTATCAACATCAAATTGTTGAACTTTAATTACACTTGAAATTTGAAAGTTTGCAATTTAAGTTAGAAAAATTCAACTTTCGCACTCTAAAAAACTTGATTTATTATATTTTAGGATATAATTAAATTTTAAGTTGTGAACTTTGAAGTTGAATAGAATTTTGAACTTGAACTTTATATACTTGTTAAATTGAACTTGAGGACTTTAAGTTTTAGCTTGAATTTAGATTTTAGAATTAACTTGAACTTTAGGATTTTTGAATTTAAGTACTTAGAAATTACTTCAAATATGTATAAATTATCAACATCTAAATTGTTGAACATTAATTAAGGTTGAATATTTTTTGTAGATAGATCATTGTTTGTAGATGTATGACATGTATTATAAAAATGGTGGTGGTTTGAAACCATGCACTAACACTTGATATTTATAAGTGAAATGAATTGGTTAGGTGTCTTTGCAGTACATGTTGGTGCCTAAAACTTTTTAGTCCAGATATAGTTAAGGTGCATTTGTATCGTAAGGAATTTAAGCATAGATAATTTGTATGGCTATATCATGGAGAAATAGATGGACTGAATGATGTATTTCATAATTCAATGTCCGTGGATGAATATAACGTATTTATGACACATGGTCAAATTAGAATTGAATCTGATAGGGACCAACATGATACATTTCAACATGATAGAGTTCATGAAATGATTAATGATGTTTTTGGAGTTGAAGGTGGGATGGAACCTAACAATATTTTAACGAGGCTCCAAATGAAGAAAAAAGATGCTTTTATGAACAATTAGAGAAGGCTAGTTGTCCATTATGTGAAGGAAGTCCACATTCTGCTTTGTCTATTGTCGCTAGATTAATGAATATTAAATTGGATTGGAATGTTCCTCATGCGGCTATGAACTCAATGGTTGATCTCTTGGGTGAGTTGGTTAATCCTGAGTTTAACATACCCAAGAACTTCTATCGGGTAAAGAAATTGATTTTCAAATTAGAATTGTCATATGATAGAATTCACTGTTCTCTTAATGACTGCATGATATACTACAAGGCTGATAGTGAATCGGAAAAATGTAAGTTTCACTACTAAAAAAATTATAAATACCGACCATCAAATACCGACTTTTGAAAGTCGGTATTATCAAAAATACTGACTAAATACCGACTTCCAAGCTAATATCGGTAAAAGCTTGGTCGCTTTTGAATAGCGACCTCCCAAGGTCGATATATACCGACTTCCGAAAGTTTGTTTTAATTTTTAAGTCGATATAATTTTTTTAAATTTAATTTTATTATTTTATTTTTGACATCCAGAAGTTGGTATTATTATTTTTAATTTTTAATTTTTGTTTGAATATCGACCTCCAGTGGTCGGTATTATTTTTTTAAATTTTGTTTGAATATTGACCTCCAGTGGTCAATATTATTTTTTTTATATTGTTTGAATACCGACCTCCAGTGGTCATTATTACTTTTGTTATTTTGTTTGAATATCGACCTCCAGTGATCAGTATTACTTTTATTATTTTGTTTGAATATCGACCTCCGGTGGTCGGTTTTCTGCAAGATAGTCTGCAGTACATTGCTGTAATTTTTGTTACCCACATGTTTATTTCAATCAAAGCAACCCAAAAAACTATCAACACAATACTTTTCTACATTTAAGTTATATTAGTTTAAAGCAAATTTAAACTAATTCAAATTTAAGTTGAATTCATTCAAATTAAACTAAATGATCAAACAATTTAAAAAGTATAGAAAATACAAAAGTATGATTGTCTAATAGATATAACTACTCCCTACTACCATCACTCTCCTCAGAGAACTCACTAGGACATCAAGGAATAATCTTCCATGAATCAAAAAAAGCTTTCAACTGAGCCTGAAGCGCCGCGTATCTCTTTTCCTCTTCTTTCTTTATTGTTGTATTCTTCTCATCTCTCTGCCTCTCTCTTTCAGCAAGTTTGACATCTCTCTTCTTCTCTCTTTCTGCTACTGCAACAAGCTTGGCAGTAAGTAAAAATATCTTATCTTCTATTTTAGACACTGTCACTTTATCCACACCATTAATGTCCGAGAATGATGAACAACAAGACCAAGCCTTTTTCTCTTGATAGGACTTTTCCGGGTAATCATAGACAACCCCTCTAACTGGTTCGCCCGCATTCTCTCACCATAATTGCTCTGTAACTTCTTGTGTCAGCGACGTGTCTTGACTTTTAAGAGGTAGAGTGCTACGGTAATCCTGAACTTTTTATATAAACCTCTCCCGTCATTTAAATAAAGAACTCTTGAAAAAAATATATATATAAGAAAAAATTGAATGAAGTTCTTACATATGTCTCTTGAGCACGTGGCTCAATCCATCTTTTTTCTCCTGTGGGGTATGTATTTTTCTTTATGTGAGTGTCCTTAAATAACTCTTCCTGAGCTACTGGTCTACCCAGCTCTTTTTCCTACAAACATGATATATAGAATATGATCATTATCTCCAAAAATTACATACCAAAATGAAAAAATTATTTTACTTAATTTAAGAAAATATACCATTCTGCTCTTTATCGTTAGCTGGCTAATGGCTCCACCAGTGTGTAGAGAGCCACTTTTCTCTGATGTGTGAGCCTTTTTTTCAATGTTACTTCTTATTTTAAATTTTTCACTAGTGTTCCAATGTTCTTGCAACTTGACCCACTGATTTGGCGTAACAAAGCGGGGAATTCTATTGTATCTCTGACAATCACAAATCGTACTAGCAAGAAATTTTCTAGCTTTCATCTTGAAGTTTCCTTGAATTTGTTCCTCATGCTCAGGAGCCCATACGTAATATTTTTTCAATAAAATAAAATATGTATTCTAGAAATTACGGTGAATTTAAATACATACAATTTGAATTTAATTAATAGAAATTCTTATCTTAAATTCATTGAACATTTGATCCTGGGCATTTATTGGAATCTCACTCCAACTCGGGTGCAAACCATTATAGGGGTTTCAATGCACTTTAAGATGATATGTGTTATATCCTTTTCTGGACGCATCCTACAACATTTAAGTAAACAAGTAGATTAGTTCAATTTGAAATATAATTCAAAATATAAACCATGAAGACATATATGCATAGAAAAAATTTTAAAAATAAAATTGGTATAGACATCTTGAAAAAAAAGAAGGAAGAAATTTGAACTAAGGTTTGTTGTTTCCTATTATGTCTTTTAACAAAAATAAATAAATAATTAAATAAAAGATATAATATAGTTGACTCATACTCATTTCCTACAGGCTCAATGATGAGTCTCTGAGTGTTGTCTCTATCGCCTGGCTGTGGACCTTGTGCATTTGAGTGCTGAGTCGTGGGAGTATTAGACTCCAAATCACTAGACCCAAGGCGAAGATTAGAAAGTCCAACTGATTCGCCAGTAGCATTAAGACTGTTGCACTGACTAGAGCTAACTGATGATATAGTAGACTCATGACCAAGATGTGAATAGCCTTGTATTATTTGATAACCTGGACTGGGTGCCACAATAGGTGCATATATAGTATAACCAGAACATGAAATCACGCGAGTAGAGGCATTTTATGACTGATGTGCTGATCGAGTAGCTGAAAGTGAGGTCCGTGGGGTGATATTAACTTGCGGGGGCTCGTCAGCTATCACGATCCCAGTAGTTCTCCTAGTAGTATTGAACTTTATTTTCTTTTTTGGATTAACATACTTTTTTTATTTACCCTATCTTCATTTATCATCTACATCAATCAAATAGTAAGATTAAAACAAGTAGTACAAAATAATAGAGTAGTACAACAAATGTTCCACCTGTAATGGACATGCTATTGTAATTTTTCTTTACATATGCTCAAAAAGAATAATGAAATTTCTCTTCTTTCCTTGATCCATCTTAAGAAGTTAACATAATCTCAATATATAAAAAGTCCGTTGATTTACTCTACTTTCTATATCATGTTAAATTGTTCACAGTTATTTATCAATGAATTACATAGTTTGTTATATTATTTTCTTCTCGGCCATCTTTAGATGTAAAAAGGTAGTACAAAATAACAGAGTAGTACAACAAATGTTACACCTGTAATGGACATGTTATTGTAATTTTTCTTTACATATGCTAAAAAGGAATGATGAAGTTTCTCTTCTTTCTTTGATCCATCTTCAAAATAGTTAACACCTGTAATGGTTTCACTTATCTTATTTTTATTTTCTTCATAGTTCATATCAAACAAAGGAAAGAAGTGAGAAATTATAACTTTCCAGTTTTCTTTTTCTCCATCTACAAATTAAAGGTATACTTGTCGTTTTCACTCAATTTAGAATATTTTATGTTTTTTTTTTGACTTGTTACAGTTTTCCCCTCCTTTTTGTTGGTTAGTGTATAATATGTATCTATGATGCAAGCGAAAACAAGCTACCTAAAATTCAACTGAAGTAATTGAAAGGAGAGAGAATCAAGAATGATTCAATAGTTAAGCCATAACAAGTCTACGTAAAGGGTTGGGTTCCAACTTCCATTATAAAAGGTTCTCTAACATTGACATTCTTTACTAGCAATCAAAACAAGACGAGGTAGAATGGAAACTTTTACACTACTAGTGCACCTAGAACTGGGCACAGCAACACAAATTATAGCCCTTAGGATGAACAATATCCAGTTTTCTTGACAACAGATATTTCTTTACCTACATTAATCTTTTCTCCTTTGGAAGGCACATTACTATTTCCATTCTCACCATTTTTCATGGCTTTTCTACTCACGACGTGATAGATTTGAGTGAGAACCTCAAAAAATGCTTTATCAACAGTATGTAATTCATCGATAATTATTTGTTACTATTTTATTAAATGGTGTGCTATTTGGATTTAGCCAACAGTATGAACCAAAAATTGAAAAGTTGGCTTGTAGATGTCTTACTCATTGTTATCACTGTTGTTTCCAGTTTTTTTGGGTAAAATTTTAGTACTGTTGAACTGAAAAAGCTATTGTGCCTCTCTTACTTATAATGCTTCACGACTATGTTTTGCATATAAAGATGGGCGAGAGGAACTAAAGATGTAGCACTAAAGATTTTCACTATTGCATTATATATCTTCTACACTTCAAACATCAATAATTTCCTATTTTTTTAATCTTTCTCTCTCTCCCTCTCCCCCTTTATTTATCTATATTACCTTAAAAGCATGAACTTTCTAATTTCAATGTCAAATTACATAAATATCCCTAACTAAAAATATTTACCTAAAAATAACGTGGCTCTGCGAACTTCTACGGAAGAGTGGTTGCTTCCCATTCCCACAAGCGCCAAGTTCCAACTAAATCCCAACAGATGCAACTCCTTACTATTCTCTCTTTTAAACAAACGCAAACATTCTGTCTCATTGAATCAAACCTTCTTTTATAGTGTTTCTTCAGTGCCCATATTTTTAACGTTAATGGTGTTTCTTCTCTCCCAACACATACATGAATATTGGATTAGGCTTCTATGAAATCGCTTGCTACCATTATGAAGAGACAAGAGACCTTTATTTCCAGCATCTATTTTCAGGTCTCCACCTCTCCAGTGGTCCTGCCGTGGGTTGCTATTTGAAACAGGATGTAACAACAATAGTTTCATTTTGAACTAAATATAATCATTTTTTTCTCAAGCATCTGTTGTTAAAGATGGTTTTCAACGTTGCATATCATGTGAAGAAAGTTAGTTTCTTTTGGTATTTTTTTCTCCCATTGTGATCTCTAATGTGCATTTATTCAACAAACACGAAAAACAAGCACAATGCGACTTTACGGCGGTGATCTTTTCCATATTAATCTTTCTTCTTTCCCAAAGCGATCATGTCTACATCGTTCTATTTCTACTCTTGTATATATCTCCCAAAATAAATCTAATAATACTTGACTCCCTTCTCTCCGAGAAGTTCTGCTACTGTTGCTTCTCTGTCAGTTGTGGCCATTATACTCAGACAAACTCTTCTTTGTAAATGAATCCCAATACCATGCCTCCAATCCAAATTGAATTTGCTTACACATGTTTACCTTACCATACACCATATTCGTCTGAAGCATGCTAATTCAGTTGTTGTTTACCCAATAATGTCATACTAGATTGCTTACTATTTCCCAAATAGATTTGATTACATATGACCCTTGTAACCTTTTGTTCAGGATTGGGCAAATTACCCCTTGCTAAAGATAGTGCATGCAAAAATAAAAATTAAGTCCAAAAATATTGTTAATCATTACCCAAGTTAATTTAATTTTTTTTACCTATATTAACAAAATTCACATATTTATTTGCCTATTTTAGCTTGCATTATTTTCAAGCGACACTCCTTTTACATGTCACTCTTTTTCCTTTTTCCTTTTTCCTTTTTCTTTGTTATCTTATTCTTCCTACGGTCTTATTTCTTTGAAGTTTTAAGATTTGTGAACACAACGAACTTGTGTGTGAAAGGATCATTTTTCTTTAGTTTGTTATTTGAATGTTCTTTCTTATGGGAAGGCAAATATAATGTGTCACTCTCTCAAGAAAGCAATATACCTGTGAAAATAGATCCCCTGCTAATTCATTTAATGTCAATTTGAAGAGTAAAAACATAATTCAATGTCTTAGGATTAAGATATTTTTGCTTGATTCAATGTCTAATTTGCTTATTGATTTATTTAATTGATCTACTTATTGATTTGTTTAATTGATCTGGTTGATGGTTTGCGTACTTTCACTTCCAACAACAATAATCAGGTTATATACATGGGTATTGTTGGATCATTTCCATTTAACTATTTTCTCTTTGTGGTGCTTTCTTGTATTGTCACATAAGTCCTTTGCTCATGTTTCCACCACTAACGAATTGTAAGCTTTGACTTAACTATCTTATGTTCATGTTTATACATAATTTGTATCTGTTCACTCACCTATATCACAATCGATTAAGATACAAACCCCATCAATGATCAAATACTCTCTAATTTGGAATTGATAAAAATCTTGCATCCCAACATCCTCTACACACTGCTCATCTATTTTACTTGGCCTGTTTCTAACTTTTCCATTCTTACATTAATCTTGACACATCTTCCATTAAAATTTACCACTTTAACAACTTTTCACTTTATGGATTCAACACTTGTGTAATTAGTTTAGTTTTTGCTTGAGGCATACTTAATCATATCTCTCTTCCTAGAAGGTGGTGTGGTTATTAGGTGCTCTAAGTGTAATCATTTGGTTTATCTATGGTAATATCACTTGTTGATGACAAAATAACATGTACAGGCCATTTCTTAAATTAAGCGATTCCCCTTAAGCCAACAATTTTATAGACTGTTTTTTTGTATGGATGAGTAGAAAAATTGCCCAATCATTTTACATCTCACTTTTTTCTCCTGTATATTTTGCGACTATCCTTAAGTCTCCAATCATTGTAACTTTTTCACTTATGGATCATAGGACATAACATATGTCGCTGTCAATATTGATAACACTTACTACCTTTCTACTGTAAACTATTTCACATTTGCCATTATATTTGAAAACTTGATAGCACCACAAAGTTCTTGATGAGATTATAAAAATGTTATAATCTACTTCATGTTTGCTATGACTCACATATACTATTATTTGTGTAGAGTACATAAGTGCAAGTCATTTTTCATCTTTCTATTTCCCTTGTATATCTTGCAACTATCTTTTCAAACAATTCTAACCTTTGTCACTTCTTACAAATTATAACATATGTTGCTCTCAATATTGGTAACACTGGATATCTTTCTTTTGTAATATGTCTATCATACCCCGGGAGGGTACCCTTGGCGTGGCCGACACTCAAAGATTATTGCTAGCCCCCAAGTGAATCACTTGGCCTCATCACATTAGTTCAATCACAATCTAATAGCAGAAGACATCAATGTTAAAGAATACTCAAGTAAATTACATAGTAAAATGATAAATAAAAGGCCAAAGGCCAAACATTCTATCCATCGACTAAGTAAGACTAGTATAAAAGAAAACTAGTCAAAAATAACATTCAATCACAGTCGACCGTCTAGTCTATGAAGCCTCTAAACATCTGACTAAGTGATGCCAATGACAAGTCCATGGCTACCTCAAAATAAAATAGAAGAGCTAAACTCAAAACTAGAAGATAAGATAAGACATCCTCCGAAAGTAGGAAGGACTCATCAATCGACTAAATGTGAATAGGTCCTCAAAGGAGCGCCTGTTGATGACTGCTAGTACCTGTCTCTGCATCATGAAAAGATGCAGGCCCAAATGGGCGTTAGTACGTGGAATGTATTGGTATGTAAAATGGCAGAATGAAATATGTAAAAGTAGGATAACATCAACTCAAAATAACTCAACTCAAGAAATAGGAAGCTCAATCATAAAGTCAAGAGTCTAAAGTAAGAAATATAGTGTAGACAATGAGCACTCATATACCATCTCATCCCATCCACTTAGAGTACTATCAAGACCTATTTGGGAGTTTCTCTAACTGACAACCATCACCTATGAGTCAGTGATGATACAAAGAAGCGATGTCATTTCCACATCCATCTAATACCTTGTCAAGATAAAGGACATCCCATCAGTGGATCCACAATAATAACATCAAGTCCTCTTTTTGGGACAATAAGGAAATATCTAATTTTACGATTCAATCCTCTCCTACGCTGGTAACATAGTTATTGATTTCGAGTTGAACTTACTCCTACTCAATTCGATGCTCAATACTCCTCCCAAGACTCATTATGCTCATAAGACCTCAACTCTATGGTTAACTCATTCATCTAGTCTCATTGGACATTCGTCAACTCAATTCATCACATCAATCATTAACTCTTTGGTTACATTCCTTTAAGGTTTAGTTCTTGACTCATAAAGACTTAATCATGCATCATTTGGACTCATAGCATTCAAGAAACAATAATAGAGTTAAACTATTTAAGGATTCTATAGACTCGTTAGGTTCAAATTGTACTCATGCATACTCATTTAAATACAATATTGACAAATAACAAGAATTTAGTATAGGGTTCATGTAGAAAAGTAAAATCATCAATTTCTAGCATTTAATTCATAAAAACTTTAATTCATGAAAAATTATATAGATATACATTAAATTTAAGAAAAACCTTCAAGAAATATCCATGGAAAACTCAATTCATCAACAATTTCATCAATTCAGGTTATGGGGCACATGGAAGAACAAAATTCATGTTTTAGTTAGCCTTATATACCTGAAAATAGAAGAAACGATCAAACCTCAGCCGATCCTCACGTTTGTACTCGAAGCCCTCATCTTTCTCTCCACTTCGTTGCTCTCAAGAAATTCCTAAGTGTGAAGAATGGTGAAAAATAAGCAAGGGTTCTATCTTAGGACTTAAATTAAGTCCAAAATGGTCATGGGTTGGATTAAAAAGTGATAGGAATGGATAAAATTACCCTCATTAAAAACTGTCGATCCGACTTATGAGACCTCTTTACGGTCCATAGATCCATCTCGTAAGTCAAGGGTGAAAATGGTTTGGTTACTAGAAGATTCTACGGAACACCTATACGGGCCGTGAAACTTTTCATAACTTGTGAGACACTTTTGTAAGCTTTTGGGCTCATTTTTTAGGTTACTAGAACCTTTCATGAGACCCATCCACGACCCGTAAAAGACTTCACGACCTGTAGATGGATTCGTGAAGTTTGAAGCTAAAATTTGATTTTCTAGACCTTTCCACGAAATCTTGCTTTACGGGTTGTACTTTGATTCATAACCTGTATCTGGTTTCGTGGATCTACTCTACTCTGGCAGTGTTCAGTAAAACAGTCATAACTTTTCACTCCAAACTCCAAATAAGGTGAAAACAATTGCATTGGAAAGCTAATTCAAAGAGATTTCATTTGGTAGGTCATAGGATACCTAATTCCTTGTGTGAATAGAGTTATAATTATTTAAAATCGACTCTTGCATAATCTATCACTATAAACTCAATTTATAGGAAGGTTTTGAACTCGACTTAGTGTTAAAAGTCTCTTATGACCCTAATACACTTCTCATATGTAAGAATGAGTCTCAAAACATAGGTACATATGAGGATAGAGTTGTGGGGTGTCACAATGTCTTTGCCACTAAATTTTAAAAACAACTACCAGTACAAGGTATTTGGGATTATAAAAATATTATAATCTACTTTTTGGTTTCTATGAATTTTGCTAATATACATTAATGCCAAACATTGATATTCACTTTCCTATTTGTATCTCTAACTATCTGGATTGATCCTACATGGTGACTGAAATAAAACTATCAAAATAATGTGCACCAGTTAACAAGATACCAAAGTACTTCGTTGACTAAATAATGAGAGTATTAGTTATTCAAAGTGATTCAGTAATACCTTACGACAATCGAAGGCATGAATACACTTTCCGACAAAAAGGCAAAAATAGAGCATGAACTAGAGGAAGATGAAGAAAAGGTAATGCTTTCCATTAATATATATACACAACCTTCATGTAATTAATCCTATATATAGTGCATTACTACCTTTAAATAGGAAACACAATGTTGTTGTACTCATCCAAACAACATTCAGAGGCTATCTGGTAGGTCAACTTATGCAAATTACATATGTATTCTTCTTTAACAAATAAAAGAAAAAGGCTTTAATTACTTCCTCCTATCACCATTTAGTTTTATCGGCAAGACTGTAATATAAGGACTGTATTTTAAAATAGAATTGTAACAACATTGATTTTCACTGCGTGCAAATATTAATGTGGAGTAAGAGAGAGATAAAGAGCAACTGACAAAGGTAATGTCTTATCCTTTCATGGATAATGGACCATATCAGTCGATAGTTTAGTCATGACTAAACTACAAGGACCCCCTCCCTTTATCCTAGCTAAGCTAAAATTCTCAACTACAACCAACAAAATGAGTTTTAAATTCATTTTAAAAGCACCTTTGTTTGATAGGTACTTTTTCAAACACAATAACAGATTGCTCAACAATGCACTGATGAATTACTTTGTGAAGAGAAGTAAGCACTGATGGATATTGAGATAATAAAAAAAGGAGTCGTCGATTCACCATCTAATTTAGATAGTCCAGCTATCTAGGATTACAAACTCTTCTGCTCTTCAAGAAACAAATATATACAAAGAGCAAAAATCATATAAACAATAATTTTAGTACCAAAGTCATACTACATAATTAAGTACCAATGAACATAGTGGTAAGAAAGACGAATATTCAAAATAAATTATTTGAAACAACAAACTAATTGTTATTCATCCTCTTCGGATGTTTCCTCCTTATCTTCCCATTCATCCTCTTCAGAAGTTTCCTCCTCATCTATCCATTCATCCTATTCGAAAGTTTCCTCCTTCCTCCTCCATATTTGTTAGCATATCCAACTCTTCTCTACTAACTTCTTCTAAAATATGATCAGGATGCTCCAAATTGATTTCTAATTCAGCATCCACAACATGGTGAACACTTGATATCTCATTTTGATACGCAACATCTAACACATTCTCAACTTTCACCCGCCCCATCGACTTGGTTTTGGTTACAACCCACCAATTAGACTTGTCCCTACGCAACGGATAAGGATCATAGTACACTTGCTTAACATTTTGTGCAATAATAAAAGGATCATATGCTTGATATGTCCTAGTGTGTTTGACTTCAATGATGTTATGTTGCTTAAGCTCCCTCGTACCTCTATTTGGAGTTGGATCAAATCACTTGCATAAAAAAAGTACTATTCTTTTGATTGACCAACCAGAATACTCCATCTCTAGAATCTCCTGTAGGATGCCAAAATAACCAATATTCTCATTTTCATTTCCATCACCACCTTTAACCCAAATACCATTATTATTAGTTTTTTTATTCTTAGAGTACTCTTCCGTGGTAAATTCAAAATCATTCACATTATATTGTGACATTGAGTGAACTGTAATCAATCTCTGAGAAATGTTCTTGAAAAATTGATCAAATGTGGCGGCAGTTTCTGAATTGTACACCTATATATGATAATTAATAAATTAAAAAATAATGTTAGTAGAAGAAAAAGTACTATAATGTGTTGTTATTATATATATATTCAACAGTATACCATGTTGTAAATAATGGATACACTTGATCATTGCCATATTGGCTTACAAAATAACTGTGCAATCACATTGAAAACACAGTTAGTTTCCTTGATAAAATTGGAGTTGAATATATTGTTTAAATATTTAATTTTCTCACTCTAAAAAGGGTTGGACTTCTGGACAATTCAACAAGACATGAAACGCTGCAGATTTTTTCTCCATTTCGGTAAGTTTGTGCAATGTACATTTTTTTAAACCCTTACCCGGCTGATTGAAGATTGACAATGGTTATACTATAGGATCAATATCAACATTAGCATGTTGATTAGATCTATTTCCTAGACTCGACACTTGATCATCAAAGTAGTAAGAACAAAAGTGGCTTCCTTCTCTAGCAAGATATGTTTCAACTATACAACCTTCCACCCTATGTTTATTCTTAATATCCTTTTTAGACACTCCAATGCTCCTGTAAAATTTGACATTAGATATGTAATTTATAAAAATATATTAATATTGAAGAAATAAGACTAAATGTGTTATAGTTAATTACTTACCGTTCATAAGGATACATCCACCTATTTTGAATTGGACCTCCTAGTAAGGCCTCGTCGACAAGGCGAAAGGAAAGATGTTCCATCACATCAAAGAACCCAGGTGGAAGAATTTTCTCCAACTTATTGATTATAACAACAATATTTTCAGCCATCCGAGTTAGATTTTCTACTCTCAAAGTGCTAGAACACAAGTCTTTGAAGAACAAGCTAATCACTGCCATCGATTTTCATACATTTTCAGGTAATCCACAAAAAGCAATTGGAAGTAATTGTTCCATGAAAATATGACAGTCATGACTTTTCATCTTATGTAATATCCCATGCTCCATGTCAACTCTTTTTCTCAAATTTGAGGAATATCCATCTTGCATCTTCAAGCTCTACACCCACTCACATATTTTCTGCTTTTATTCTATTGTGAATGAATAACTGATCTTGGTCTTAAGTAACTTGTTGGCAGACTCCTATAAATGTAACTCTGGTCTTCTATAGTATTTCGCTAAGTCAAGTCTAGCTTTAACATTATCTTTAGTCTTGCCAGTCACATCCATTACTATGTTGAATAAATTATAAAAATAATTTTTTTCAATATGCGAACATCAAGATTATGTCTGAGTAAATTATCCTACCAATAAGGTAACTTTCAGAATATACTCTGTTTAATCCAGTTTTGTGCAACACCATACCCATCAAATTTATATGGCGGTTCTTCAGTTACCTTTGAAAAAATTTGAACCATTTTCCAAATATCATGACCCGTTAATATTGGGTTCTTCAGTTACCTTTGAAAAAATTTGAACCCTTTCCAGTTGTCATCCATCCAAATAGCATTCCATAATTAGAAAAATCATTAATAGTCTACATTAAAATAGCACGCATGTTGAAATTTTGTTTACGAGGAATGTCCCATGTTTTAAACCCCTCAGACCACGATACTTTTTTAGCTTATCAATCAAAGATTGTAAGTATACATCAATCAAACTTTGTGGATTACATGGACCAAGAATAACACAATTCAAAAATATATATAGACTTGTCATGCACATCTCAGGTGGAAGATTACACGGTGTAATAAATACAGGCCAACAAGGATATGGTGCAACATCAACTGAAAAAGAGGATGAAACCATCCGCACACAAACCCAACCTAACATTCCTTGGTTCAGTAGGAAAATCTGGATAAGTTCTATCAAAATATTTCCATGCATGTCCATATGATGGATGACATATGACACCAAGAGGTTTTCTACTTTAATGATGCCTTCTCATATGGGGAGCAGAGCTATTTGATGCATACAACCTCTTCAATCTTGGTATAAGAGGTAAATAGTGCATCACCTTAATAGCAAGTTTCTTTCCAGTAGAACCATCCTTATAACGAGGGTGACTACACAACTTACAAAACTCTAGATCAACATCCTCCTTAAAGTATAACATGCAACCATTTTCACAATAATCAATTCTGATCGAGGAAAGTCCTAACTTAGACACCAATCTCTTTGCTTTATAATAAGAATTAGGAATATCTAAATCAGGGTCAACTAATTCATTCATAAGATCTATCATAGAGTCCATTGCTCCTTGAGGTACATTCCAATCATATTTGATACTTAACAATCTAACTGTAATAGATAATTTAGAGTGCGAACTCCCATTGAACAAAGGACGACTAGCATCATGCAATTGTTCATAAAAGATTTTTACTTCTTTATTTGGAGATTTTTCTACATTTCTCCAAATTCAAAATTAGAATGCATTCCTAAAGCATCATAAATCATATCTGACATTCTAGGACTTTCTACATTATGTTCCATAGATCTACTACTTTCATCAACAACAAAGTTGTTAAACCTATTGTCACTGTCAACTTCTCCATGACTAGTCCAAACTGTATATCCTGGTTTAAACCCATTCAAGATAAGATGCATAGAAATATTCTTTGTTGTTTGATATCTCACATTTTCATAGTTAACACAAGGACACCTAATCAATATTGAAGTTAAAAAAGGCTTAAGTGTCTTTGCATGATTTACAAAATAAGTGACACCTTTTGCAAATGTTGGATTCATACTGGCTCGGCTAGGATTATTTCTACTATACATCCAACTACGATCAGGTTCCATCTACACAAACAATAATGATAATTTTACACTTTAAATTAGATTAATTAAGTATAAACTTTATTTTACTAGTTTTAACAGCTAAACAACATTAATTCTAAATTAGTTCAAAATTAATTTCAAACTAGTTCCAAACATATTATCATCAAATAAAATCTAAGTGTTGTCACTTATGCTAAACAAACACATTATCACCAACTTAATGCAAAATGTTGACACTAGATGGACACAAATCAATCTTGCAAGAAAATTAATTTTGTCATCAATAGGATCAACTAATGTTAACACTAGATGGACACAAATTGATCTTGCAAGAAAATCAATTTTGTCATCAATAGAATAAATTAGTGTTAACAATAGGTGGACACAAATCGATCTTGCAAGAAATTCAATTTTGTCATAATAGGATCAACTAGTGTCAACACTTATGCTAAACAAACATTATCACCAAAGCAGACTATAAAAAATTAAACAAACTCTAAGCAAAATGCAAGTGCATTGAATAAAAATATAATATAGTATATAATAGTTAAGATTTACGAAAATAATACCTCAACTTCTTTTAATTTGGGCTAATGATGAAGTTGGCGGCAGTGGACTCAACGGTGTTGAATATTGAAATCTTTAATTCAATTGTATCCCTACACTTACAAAGTTGAATAATGATCATAATATCAATTGTTCACTTCACTGTGAAACTAGACATAAGACAAACATGATATGAACCTAAACATAAAACGATGACCTCATACTGAAGTGAGACATAACATTATTTTTTTGATAAGGTAATATAAATTAGATTAACTAAGTATCAAGAAGACATTAAAAGTAAACAACTTACAACAAATCTATACAAATTACATACGCAAACCTGTAGCTTGGAGAGAGCTTGTAGAAATATAAGTTTCCTTGTAAATGTACAAGCAAGTAGCTTTCTGCTATGAAGATTTGATCTTGTCTCAACCTACAATTCTTTTATATCACCTAGGCTATGTTGATGTGCTCTATACACTTGGTGGACTAGAAAATCTTCAGACTGCTAAAAAATATTATGCATCTACCATAGACTTAACTGGTGGCAAGAATACTAAAATACTTTTTGGCATATGTTTGTGTACGTCTGTCATCGGGCAGCTAAGGATGAACAAGGAGGATAAAGAGAACCTGGAGCTTCAATCTCTGTTCGCGATGGCATTGGAAAAAGACTATAAGCAGGGAGCTCCTAGTAGGCTTTTGTGCTTAGTTCAACATTGAGAAGTTTGAAAATTTAACCTAACCACATTAGCATATAGTTTTAATAGAAGCAATACCTTACTGTTCACAGTGTGCGCTTCAAGATTCCAAGTCTATCAATTTGCTTATCCCTTTTTGCAGAGTTTTTTCAATAGTTCTCATTCTTCTACTCTTTGCATTATTTGACTTATTTGTGGAAGTGTTGTTTCACTTATTTAAGTAGGGGAAGCAAGTGACAGTGCAAGTTAACAAGATTATTACTTTCAGACAATTTTGAGAAAATTTTAATTCTAAATAGAATACTTGAACTTGATATGTTGGATCATGAAATAAATTTTCATTGGACAAGTTTGTGAAAAAAAATACACATATACACACAATAATAGATCATAGAAACAGGACTCTAAATACTTGAACTTTCTTCTTGTTTTCTCAGAAAAATGGTCTTCATTAGTAATAAGGCATTTGCGTTTCTTCTTATTTGTATAGGACTCTTGATAGTTCTTCCAGAGAAAGTTCTTCACTTACAAGATGGAGCACATAACAACAAAATGAGTTGAGGATGTCAAAGAGTAGGCATATGCTTAACGAATTAATTACAGAGAAGGAGTTGAAAACTGACATCAAATCAACACCAGTAAATAAAATATTTGATCCAAATGAGTAGAGTAAATAAAAGGTTCGAAAAGGATCAGATCCAATCCATAATAGGTCATGAAGGTTTCTTAACAGGACATTTTGTATATATACAAAAAGTTATGAGAGAGTTTTCTTTCAATAGCATTCAAGGCCAACTAGCACTAGTGTGTTAACATGAACATAAGAGAACACGCCATTTACAGCCCAGGCAGTCCCAAAAGAAAAATAAACTTATGAACTTATTATCAATATAACATCATAAATTGACAAGTTTTACACTAATTGTCAGCTTACTTTACTTCAATTTTACTCCTTTGGTCGTTACAATAATATAAATAAATTTTGGTATGTAAAAAATAGCAATCTTAACTTCTCAAATAAAAATTGATATGTTAATTTCAATGTAAGGAAATTGGTTAATTTTGACCAAAGTCGAGGACAAAAGGCTAAAATGAGGTCTATTGTATCTCAACTTGACAAAGAAGAAAACAGCAGCAACAAGGATAAATATGTGCTTTCACGTGGCGAAAGAGAACCCGAAGGCTCTCGATCAAGCCATCATAGTATCAAACTAACCAATTGCTCAAAGAATGCGGAAGCATAACACATAATTTAATGGATTTCAATTTCTCAATAAACATGATCAAATACCAAGCTAAAGTCATTCATACGATAAACATAAAGTCAAAGTTAACTAGTC
>JBCEWC010005394.1:0-25057 GCA_038996855.1 Solanum aculeatissimum
ATCAGATCACGTACACTATTTTCAAGACTTTATTGAGTTATTGATGACAAAACTAATTATTTTCTTAAGCAAATTCAAAATTTTGAAGGAATCATCAATCAATTTAACTCACTGTCACATAACTTCAAAATTAGAAATGATAAGTTTGAAAGAATCAATGAATTCCTCAAACATTGGAAGAAGTCTACTTGAAACTCAAATAAAAAAAACTAAATGATACAATCTAATCCTCTTAAAATCTAATGGGTTTTATTCAAATTGTTTGAAATGTAAGAAAATATTTAGATAAAGTTTTAAAATTGAAGAGATTTAAACTAATAATAGTACAAGAAGAAAGATGGAGTTGTGATAAAAATGGTGATATTGAGAGTGAGGAGTTTCAATGGAGATTACAATGAATTTTTCAAGAAGAAAGAAGAAAAAAATGAAAAAAATAAGGCACAATACATAAATTAGCTCTTAACTTGGAGTCAATATTTTAAGTTGGAACTCCAACTTTCAAAATGCACAAACATGCACTCTAACTTCCCGTTTTTTTATCAATTAAGCACAACTGTCCAGCAACCCAAGTGCATGAGATACACCCATTATGACCTGGATTTTGTGTCCAATCCCGTGATGCCACATCATTAATATTATTCCACATACATATATTATTTTTTAAAAAAATGTCACGTCATTAACACTATTTCACCTATTTATAATTTTTTTTTTAAAGAAAAGTAAAAGAAACATTTGCGATTGGCCAAAATAAATTTATTTTACGTAAAATTTAAATGTTCTTAATTTAAATTTTTTACTCCACCTCGGACCCCCATCCCCCCACCCCCTGCCCGATACCAAAAAAATTAAAATTTATTTTATGAAAAATTTAAATTTTTTACTCCACCTTGGACCCTCATTCCTCATCCCCCACCCCCCGCCCCATACAAAAAAATTAAAAAATTATTTTACGAAAAATTTAAATTTTGTAAATTTTAATTTTTTACTCCGCCTCGGACCCTCATCCCCCTAGCCCTCCAACCCCATCCACCCCCACCCAGCCCTCGCCACAGCCACCCAACCCACAGCCCCCTCCCCAGCTTCCGAACCCCCAGCCCCACCCCTATACAAAAAAAATAAAAAATAAATATTTACAAAAAATTCAAATATTAAAAATTTTACTTTTACAAAAAATTTAATTTTTAAAAGTTTTAATTTTTTATTCCACCTTGGGCCTTATCCTCCCCCACCCAGCCCCCCAACCCCACCTCTCATCCATACAAAAATAATATAAATTTTATTTTTTACAAAAATTTTAAATTTTAAATTTTTTAATTATTTACTCCACCCCACTCCCTACCCCTACCCCCCACCTCCCCTAAAAGAATTTAAATATTTATGTTTAAAAAATATTTCAAATTATGAAATATTTTCATGTCAAAAAATAGAAAAAAATCTTGAAGATTAGTATTAGAAAGAAGAAGAAAAAAATGGTATTTTGGTTTGAAAAATAATGATATATATATATATATAGGGGATAGTTATTAGGAGTAAAATAGACAATTCACCCCCCTTATTACCATTGTGGGCTTCAGAAAAAACAAAGTCACGCACTCCAATTTCGTGTGCAAAACTCGTTTTGCCAGGTAGGGCGCTTGTGCCTAATTGATAAAACAAAGGGGCAAGTTGGAGTGCCTATTTGTGCATTTTGAAAGTTGGAGTTCCAACTTAAAATTTGACTCCAAATTAAGGGGCTAATTTATGTATTGTGCCAAAAAATAATAAAGAAAAAGAGTTAAATTTTTAAGTAAAATAAGAAAACATATTTAATAACAAAATACTTATAAAAATAAAGTTATATAATTATTTTAAGTTTTTCACGCACCTTAAAGAGAGTGCATACACTCTCTATGCCAAGTGGACAAAAAAGGATATAATAACAACAATTTAAAATTGTTTTAAGGGGGTAATAGAATGCCCGCAAAGTTAAGGTGTCTTTTTGAAAATTTGGGACAACATCAATGGTGGATTTGTGTCTTTTCTCTTTAAAAATTTGTGAACATTTATCATGTATTTGATGTTCCATGAAAGAAGCATAGCATATTAATATTTTATGCAATATGTTCAACCACATAAAATACAAATTAAATGAGTTTTGATGATTCATATTGATTATAATTTTTTTACTACATAATATAATATACACGTGTGAAAAAACTATTTTAAAATAAAAATTTAGATATTCAAACACTATATGAGTAGTAATATAAATTGTAATTTATTTCATATAAATATTATAAAAAAATATATCTGAAAATGTTAGTCAAAGTTTGTTGTTGGATTTTCTTGATATATTAAAAGTAAAAAAATTATTTTTAGAAAAATAAACAATTAAAAGTGAACATAAAAATAGATTACATAAAAACGAGATACAGATTACAAAAATCTATGCATAGACACATGTATCATACGTTTGGCATCATTCACGAGTAGGAGACCTTCCTACCCTTCTCTAAATTTCAGTGTATCCATGTGGCGATTTTCTCGATGCACTCGAAGTTTTTATTTCATATATATGTCCTCTTTATAGATTCATTCTTTCTCTTCAGATCTCAAAATGAGTGACTATAATTCAGACGCAACATCTGGAGTAAGTGCACCAGAAGAACCAATGTCGGTGGTTGGAGCAGTCTCTTTAATGGGAAGAAGGAGTTCAATGGAAGATACGATTTCTATTTGGCCAAATCTTTGCTCCCCTTATCTCAATAACCATCGCTCTGTAGATTTCTTTGTTGTTTATGATGGGCTTGGTGGTCCTCATGTAACAATTAAAAAAAATCTACAAACATTTTTTTCTTTGATCATTTTACTTCCATTTGATATGTAGTGATTTATAAAGCTAATAGTAAGAAAATGATTGTTGCAGGTAGCTGGATTGTGTAGAGATAGAATGTATCTTGTACTACTAGAAGAGCTGATGATGAGAAGGACTATCATAAGTGATACCAGCAATAAGGATAATAGGTCCCCTCAGAGTCAAGCACAATTGGTTAAGGAGATGTGGAAAAGGGTGTTGAAGAGGTGCTTTCAAAGAATTGATGAGATGTCTTTTGATATTTGCTATGAGTGTGGTATAAGTATTCCTTGCGGCTGTCCACCACATAACTTGGGACTCGGGGGGTCCACCGCCGTGCTCGCAATTCTGACAGAGAAAACTATTATTGTTGCGAATTGTGGCAATTCACGTGTTGTTCTTAGCCGTGGTGGAAGGACTATGCCTCTATCTATTGATCACAAGGTATGATCTTATAAAAAATTATTTTCTATATAAAAGACCTCTATTTTTATATGTAAAAGATCTAAAAATGTCATTTATTGTATTGTGAAAAAAACAAACTAGTATTTCCCTTGGTTAAAAATCTACAAATCTAACCAATGTGGATTAAGATCAAATCGAAACACTTAAATCAAGAAAAATTTGCCTTTGTGACTTAACAGACAAAAAGAAATTTTGCCCATATCTTACTATACATGTTACTTGTACATCTCAAGAAGCCAACTTTGTTGTTAAATTGGCATCCTCTAGTGAAACAAAACCTTTTACTCCTCTCATGAAAAGGTTAAAGGCTTAATTTAACTGGATAAATGGCAATTTTTCGGTCATAAGAAAAAAATATGAGAAATGTAACTTTTTTCTTGGCTAAAAAGCTTTTTGTTTATAGGAAAGGATGTTGTGTAGGCTAATCATTTCTTCCTTTCTTCAATTTTTTTTTGTGTAGTTAGGTTCTTTTAGAGGTTTGGTTCATATGGGCAATTGTAACTTGTCTTGTTCCTCTTAAGTGCGCAGAAAGTAGACTAAATTTTTAGTGCAACTAAACAAAGCATGTAACACAAGAAGTAACAAGAGCAAATGATTTACCTCCTTAAACATAACTTGACTTTCCATTACAGCCAGACAGACTAGACGAACGTGCTAGAATAGAGGCATGTGGAGGCCGGGTTGATTTTTACGATTGTGCAAGAGTTTAAGGAATTCTTGCAATTTCCAGGGCAATAGGTAACTTATTTTTCCTTTTGCAGTAACCTTTTTCTCTATGCAGTGACATTATTGTAGTTATCAATTGAAAAAATGAAAGCTTAATCTCGTCTTGCTAGATTCCTGCTTCAATATAAGCCTATAATTAAGGAATTAGCATTAAAATGTTACTTTATTTGTGTTTTCCTCTAATCTCAAGGGGGTTGACTGGTATGTTTCCTCTTCAGGCAATAATTAATATTTATTGCAGTCCTATGATGTGAAATAATTGAGCAGATAAAATCTTAACCTATCTTTAGCCTAATAAAAATTAAGGACACATATCTCGGATAAAGATATTAAAGACAGAGAAGACTAATTATTATCATGGAAGTTGAAAGTTTTAGACTTTATCCTAGCTTCTTGCAAATGAAATCGACTAGTTCTAGTGAAAAGAGCACATATTGTGGATTAAATAAATTTTTAGCAATGTAATTAATCATTATTCCTTTTTGGTTTTGCTATGGAGACAATCAGGGAAGTAGTAATTAAAGAAACAAAAGTCACCTTCATTTTTCAGTTCATATTTCTAACTGTTTGTAGAATAGATAGAATTTACAGATTCAACCGTTACTTGCCTTGTAACAATAGAATATTAACCACCTAGACGACATTCAATTAGATAATAATTTTGTTGGTAGTAAAGTTGTATGGTTTATGTGCTTGTTAATTTTGAAATATATATTTCTTAGGGAACTTTTGCTAGTCAATTGTTTTGTATAGAAATTCAAATACTAGTATCTTAAATATTCCTTCTTTATTTTGCATTGCAAATACGAGTCAAGTATCTAAAGAAATTTATCATGTCTGAGCCTGAGTTTACCTTCACAAAAAGGGAACTAGAAGATGAGTGCTTGATTGTTGCTAGCGATGGCTTATGGGGTGTTGTACCAAATGAAATGGCATGTCAAGTGGCTAGAGGGTGTCTTACACAAGAAAATCCAGTTGGGAATCCTGGGTTGAGGCCATGGGTTGATGATGATGGTGTAGGAGAAGTATTTTCTTCCCCAAGTGAAGCAGCAGCAACTTTGCTTACTCGGCTTGCTATGGAACGGGGTAACCAAGATAACATTAGTGTTATTGTGATTGATTAGAAGACAAATTATAATTAACTTTAGTTTCAAGAGAGAGTAACTTCTTGAAATAAACATCTTGGATAGTTAGCATAACAAACTAAGGGAATTTCCCATATGGAGATGGTTTATTAAACGTTTCTTAAAAGCTTTTCTCTTATTGAAGGAGCTTAAAGACAGTTGTTTGTACTGGTATTGCTTAAATTACTTCGATTTGATTTTTCTATAAAATTATTGTATTTTTGTGATGTGTATGACAGGAAGAAACTCGTGATGGATGACAGGAAGTATGATACATGTGTCTATACTCTATACATACACTTTTGTAATTTGCATTTCTTTTGCTTGCATCTGTTTGTTTGTGATATAAGAAATCCCCAGTTTCTCAACGTGAAAACAAGGTGCAACAACCACTTTTCAGTTTCTTGAGTCATGAAAATGACACGTCTAATATAAAATATATTAGTCCATAAAATTGAATTTTGAGTTTTTTTTAATGTTCAAAATAGATTAATTGTTCAATATTCAATAAAGTTGTTGAAAATTTCTTTTATTTTATCTCTTTATTTATGTTTTCAACGTAACAAGTTCAAGAGAGTTAATTGCTCATATTGACAATTATACTTATTTTTATTTTAAAAATAACTAAAAGTGCAAAAATATAAAATCATATTTAATTGATGTCCTGATTAATTTTTTTCCATAATAATGAGTATGCATTGCAAATTTTCTTCCATGTCAAATTTCTCCTTACCTGCTCCTCTGAGATTGAAGTGAGATTTGCACAGATAAAAAGGTCTTTTACTGTACTGTTTAAAATTTTAGTTCCATTCAAAAACTGTGAAATAACAAATTTGTAGTTTTAACTCATGTTTGATGATAGATTTTCAAAGTAGATTATTTTAAAAATATAAAAAATATTATTTATTCATAAAATTGATGAGTTTTATGTTCAAAAAAATTTTAAAATAGTTTTGGATAAAATTTCACTTTCACTCATGAAACTTCAATTTTTTTTCTAAATTTTTTTTTTTCAAATGCAACTTTAATTTTCACAAACTATGATTAACATGAGTATGTTTGTTTGCTCTTCATGCGATCATGAAAGTACGTATATACTTATAAAATAACATAAAATGAAAATATTTCGAACATTCTAAACATAATTTGAATGAAAGCACTAGCTATACCTATAGAATAACAGAACAAGTATTATTATAACCTTCTTCACTGTTTCTCTAGAATTAGATTTGTAGATGAAGTCACTATTTTAATTTCCTACAATGAAATAATAAAAATTTCGTGTATGTCGGATGAGTTACTATGCTTAATCGACTTTCTCTAAATTAATAAAATGGAGAAAAGTGTTGTATAACTACGTACATTCATCTCTCAACATTCATTACAAACAAGAAAATAGGACCAAATTCAAAGGATAATTTTAATCTGGGGAACCATGAATACTAAGAAGAAACTCCATATCCTCGATTGAAAAATTGTGACTAATTAGAATAAGAAGAAGGAGGATTATATGCACAACAAACAGATACTAAAAATATAGCTTTCTTAGCCAAACTATACTTGAGAGCCGAAGAATTTAAACAACAAACACATAGTTCGCAGGATCATTGAATGTTGTTTCACTAGTCAATTAGCGCAAT
The DNA here is from genome assembly GCA_038996855.1 of Solanum aculeatissimum. Classification (NCBI taxonomy): domain Eukaryota; kingdom Viridiplantae; phylum Streptophyta; class Magnoliopsida; order Solanales; family Solanaceae; genus Solanum; species Solanum aculeatissimum. The sequence continues at coordinate 6,792 of JBCEWC010005394.1, forward strand.
CACATGTATATAAACATGAACTACACCGAAATAGCTACAGTCTAAAATCGTATGTTGTTACAGATTTTGTTCCCACACTTTTGGAGGAAAAACCTTCAAAGAATCTTCACAGGAACTTCTCGAGTATTGGGGAGAAAGGAGAAGGAGAAGGAAGCAAAAAGTTGTGTTCTGTTTCTTTCTGTTTTTGCAGAAAAGTTACGTGGTTTGTTTTCAGGAAGAAACCTTTTATAATCCTAAAGTGACACAACTTTTCAATTAGTTGTGTCTCTTCTCTTTTCTTAATAATTAAATAAATATAATAAATATATATTATTTAAATAGTAATGTGGATATATATGGGTTGATCCACATGGGTGACCCAATCCAATTTTCTTCAAGAGCTTTTACCAATCCTAAATCCAAGAGGACATTGCTATTAATTAATAAATACTCTAGTAATAAAAGACATAAATTCATCCCAAAATTTATTTCGAAAAGTCAGTTACACGCTTAAACTATTTAGTAACCTATCACATATTTTTACTATTCGAAAGTGAATATTTTAACCTCCTAAAACTGTTGTGGCAATTTTGTTTTAAAAAGTGTGTTTTGTAAAAAATAAAATAGAAAAAAATAATTTAAATTTCTCTTTCCACCCCCACCCCACCCCCTCCTCCACCCCAATCCCAACCCCATGCCTGTTCTCCTCCTTGTTTGTTTTCTTTCTTTTTCATCATTTTCCATATCTGATTTTCATTCACCACATTCTACGCCGCCTCCACCTGAATCCTCTTCCCCATTATATCTTATTTTTATTTGATCTGATTTCACCATTTCTATTATATTCAATTTCTCTCTTTGACTTTGTTGGTGGTTGATGAAATTGATGATTGAGTTTTGAAAATTAAAATATGATGATGGATTTGTTGGTGTAGGTGGTGGATGACAAAGAAGAGGGAATTGAAGAAGAAAAAAATTGATATTAATTATGGTAGTGGCAATGTACCTTCTGTTATTCCTCTGTACTCAAACAGTAACAAGAAATTATAAAACAAAATATGTTTAACAATCTAAATCCACAGAATTTGTTGTTTGTCCTTAAGGAGTTTAGTCCCCTCACTGTACCCGAGGTTATGAATTATTTCTTCCCAGGATAAAACAGATTAACTATTACAGAAGTAGCGGTACCTCCAACTTCTATAATTTCAATGAACTCAATAGTCAGCAACAGATCACACGCAGACTCAATTTTTTATTTGTAAGAGAATGTACACAGAAAGAAGAAAATTTCATCTTAAAGAATGCAGAGATGACCTCTATTTATAAGCAGTGTTGGGTGCGAACTTACGTGTTCAGAACAGTCTCATCAGTTCAGAATAGGTACAATGTTGTTTGGGAACAAACATGTCTATTCTGAAAGAACAAATATGCGCAAAATTTTAAAATCAGTTAAACTAATTTTGCGGATTAATTTAATTAATAAATAATTCATAAAATAATTTAATTAATAAATAACTTATGAATTAAATAATTAATTAATAATTCACAAAAGAAAATATCAAAAAAGAAAATTTTTGAGATTGGTTAAATAAATTTTGTCTAAAAGAATTATCAATCAATCATTTGTCAAAGCTGAGCCAAGCGAGCGACGACGACGGTGTGAGGGGGTCCCCTCTACTTGACTCTTTAAGAGTTAGAGTACGTGTTTCCTAATATAAGGAGAAAACTTTTCCTCTATTTTACCGATGAGGGAGAAATGACTCTTCATTTTCCTTAACTTGGTTAGCCCCACATTTTTCTTATTCTTTTCTTCATTTCCCAATTCACACTTACTACTTAAACTCAACAATCCCCCACATGAATGGGGAATGACCATTGTTTAAAACATATGCATAAAAAATATGTGTTATCCATAAATAAGGATTAATTGCATCTGTATAAGTAGATTTCCCTTTGAACTTTCCATAGTGAACATATATCGGATATAGTACTCAGTCAATCGATAGATGTGATATATTTGAACCGTCAATTATTGTCATACACCTAGACAACATAAGTCACACAACTAACCCTTTAACTGGTTTTGATTCTCATTGTTTTGTTTGTTTCAGCCATGAACACTTCCTGATTGATAAGTGCATAGAGAACTGGTCTTACCGGATTCTCCTCGAAGCGACTTACACTTCACACTTACATAGGTGATATCTAAATGTGTTATCTCATAGATACACTATTTGATATACCCTGTATCAAACTTAAAAACCATTAAAAGGTCATATTACCTTATCCTTGTTACTGAATATTGTCTCATTATGAGAATGGACTTTATCATAGTTTTGATGATGTTGAACCATCATCAATGACTTTGTTTGATCTCCTTGAACCTAAATCTTGGAATCTCCAGTCTTCTTGGTAGAGTTACCGCCACGATGATTTTTCCTCATCCATAGTCCCATTCTCTTTTATGATGTCTCAACTCCCTCTCTAGTTAGGCCTTTTGTAAGTGGATCCAACACATTATCCTTTGACTTCACATAGTCAATTATGATAATTTCACTAGAGAGTAGTTGTCTAATGGTATTGTGTCTTCGGCGTATGTGACGAGACTTACCATTATACATAGCACTCCCAGCTTTTTCAATTGCCACTTGACTATCAAAATATATGCATATAGGAGCCATTGGTTTGGGCCAAAATAGAATGTCTTCTAAGAAATTTTGGAGTCATTCATCTTCTTCACCAGTCTTGTCTAAGACTACTAAGATTGCTCCATGTGCGTTGCACGTGTATGACTATTCTGAAAAAGTGATTAAAAATGTAAAGGCCCGGCGTTAACATGTATTAGTAAATGGTACTTTGTCTTCTATGTTGTACTTATTAGAAAAGAGGTCAATCTGTTCGATTTATGTGGTTCAGATAATTCACATCTAGGACTTCTAAACTCGTTGAAGGACTTGACTATTTTCATTGTTACAAGCAGTATATTGAGATTTGACAGTTTGTTTGAACCTTTGTTAGACATCATCACAGACTGTGTAAGACCCCACATTTATTGCCTCTACTGATTTAAGAAAGTTCCCAAAGCTGAAAGAATCAATGGCAATGCTTTGGGTAGAAAATGTCAATGTTATAAGTCATTATATCTTTGTCACTAATTTGCATATCCATAAGATGGAACATTGAAGAAACAACCAGGATTGAGGAAAATCAGGTACAAAATAGAATTGAATGAAACATAAAATGAAAAAATGCCAACATCTTCAAAATTTTGTTTGAAAGCTTAGAGAAGGAACATCATCATAACAACCAAGCCAAACCCCACAGTAGAACCAACAACGACACTGATTTTATCAGCCGATGATGGGGTAGGTGCAGAAGCATCACCATCATTTTCTACAAAATCTCCCCATAAAGTCACAGTTATATGCTCTATGCTGTATTATAAGTACTATGTAGCTAACAATAAAGAAGCAGATAATTGTAAGCGGTATAGTATGTATTTTCAGAGATTACAGTTCATTGGTAACTACAATTTCTCGTAATTTGCTATATTTTATTTGAATGAGGGGTTTCACCGTGACTAACCCGCAAATCAAGTCTGTCAATAGGTATGGACAATAATGTTAGATAATATGTACAGTAGCGCGGGAGTGAATGATATTTCAGGTGAAAACTTACCAAAGACAACACATGTTGGAAGTTTCTTGGCATGTTCCAATGATACAAAGCCATCATAGAATTTTTATGGGGAAACATCATGGGCTTCTCCAAAAATACACTACTTTTTAAGAATCCGACACATACCCGTTGACATTTTTGAAGAGTCTGAGCATCATAGTTTTTTACTTCTGCCAGATAAATGGAGAAGAACATACATCAATTGTACTGTAAAATGAAAAACCTCTGCTCCACCATAGTAGGTATCTTCCTTTTCCTCATCCCACTTTCCAACCTTCTATACATACTTAGAATGCATCATTGACTGTCACTCGGTCGCTTGCCACAGAAATAGCAATCTATCTGTTGAAGAAGCATAAATATCTTTGAATTTCATCATGATATACATAATAATATACTTGGTTTGTCAGAGGCTACTTACTATGGTGAGTCCGCACTGGACTGAAATCAGTGAATAACTTTACAAGAGTTTAATGGTGGACAAGTGATATACTTGGTTTGCCAGAGGCTGCTACTGTGGTGAGTCCACCCTGTGATGAAATCAGTGAATAAATCGCAAGTGTCGAATGGTGCACGAGTGACCTTCTACTTTAACAGATCATATTTGTTCAAGATTAAAACAAATGACTTTTCTTTCTCATAAATTATAAAAGCATTAATCCAGAAACTTCCCCACCTTCACTAATTGTACTAACATATTTCTTCCAACAGATGCCACATCGAACATCAACTATATAACAATTTTCAGTAAATGAGTAACTATGTACTGTAAAGTTACAGCCAAAGCATCTGGTATGACATAGCGCCAGTGTACCACTAATGTGCTTCATTATTTTCATAATGGAATTTCATCTTTCTTAACATCATGGGCGCACTCCTTTATGATTGTATTGTCTGTAAAGTCCAATTCAACCTCTTTATGCATGGAGGAGTAGTTGGGGTTCTTACGATCCAAGCGACCATTAAAAATGCAATAACTCTTATTTGGCTTCAAGAAGTCCTTTCATGTTTTGATATACTTATTAAATAGTGTTGCTTGAATCGTTGTTCCCTAGTAGTGAGCAATAGATGGAGGCATTAGCATAGAAAACATGAAAGATTGTATAGTAAGATTACTGTAAGTGGAAAAGGCGGTACCTCTTCATCAACTGATATGATCGTTCTGTAAGTCCCTTCATTCCTTGAATTCTTGTAAGGTATTATTGAGCCCCGTCGTATGACCAAGATACACATCACTGAAGAAAGCAGAGTCTCTTGGTATCGTGTTTATCGGAACACTCTGTTTTTCTAGTTCAATTTCAATGGCCATGACGACTGAACCTGGATGAGGACAAGAACATATGGAGATAAGACATCCAATGTAACTGAGAGTTGTTAATGTGTTTTGCTAGCAGGAATATGAAAAAGAAACAAAAGTATTTTTTTTGGGCGCGACAACTGGTGGTATTTTTCCTTGCAAGACTGATCAATTCATGTTCTATGGAGCAAATACAATTAGCGCCTGAAAAATGTACAAGCTGTAACTTTAGAGAGTTTTTCTGAATATTTAGGTCTGATCCAAGGTATTATATTAGGACATGTAAATTTGTGGTGGCAGTCATGTTCATTTGTACAAGGTGTAAGGATCAATTTATTTTGGTGGAATCTAACAGGTTTGCTTTCTGATTTTCTTCTTCTTTGCGTATTTGCAAAGTGACTATAAAACTGGTATGTTGGTTCGTGCACGAATGCAGTGATCTCCATGGTTGCTGCATAAAAACCTTTTCTTGAAAGAAAGTAGGAAATTTAATGTTCTTTTGACAACTTGTTGTCCATAAAGCATGTGAAAGAATTCATCTTTCAATTGGAGATTCCTGCATTAAAATAATGAACGAAGAAGGAAAAAGAAGAGCAAGTTTGTATATAAAAGAAGTGCATTTGCGATATAGCAAAATATATAAGAACATGTTTACTCGTGCACTGATATAAGAACATATTTATGCGTGCAGTGCTGTTTCATTGTCACGTAAACTGTGGGTAATGAGTTTGACTTAAAAATTGTTGATGGCTGCAGAAGGTATTACAAATTGGAAGCCAGTAAGCCAATGTGTAATCTGCATACAAAGGAGAAAATGCAAAGATGGTGAAGGAGAATGCTGGGGTGAATGGACGGGGCGCATAAAAAAGGAAGTGCGATTGAATTAAAATTACAGGTAACCAAAAATCTAACATGAAGCAAGAAAGTTTGCCAACAGTTAATTTGTTTGGTTGAAATGCATATTTCTCCCAAAAAGAAGACAAACTTCTTCAGTGCTCTCAACTCCTTGTAGATCAGTTCCACTTGAGACCATACATCAGGCAGGATTACAAGGCAAACAATCAGCAGGTCCTTGAAATTCTGTATAACATTGTCTATGTATTTTAACACATGTACATGAGTCAGAGTAGTAGTAACTGGAGCTGAAGTTTCTGCAAAATCATTATAAATTTCTGGGATTAAGTATTTGAAATACTCAATCGCTCGTAGCACATAAAAGGGATGCGCATCAAAGTTAGAGCGATATAGATCTTCTGCAAATACTAGGAGACTTCTAATCCACATTTGATGGGTTCCACTGAAGTCACGAGGCCTCTAGAGGAGAAATCTACCAAGAAACGATAGCTCTGTCTTAATCAACTTGGTTTCCTTCTTTTTTTCATCCGTCAAGTCCTCGTGCTCATTTTCTATCATTTGCAGAATGCTTACAGGATCATGATCAGGATAATGATAAGGATCCTCTTCATTAGACAAACTTCTTTTGTTTTTTGAGATTTACAGGCATGCCAATTGGGGAAGGATGCGATGAAACATGACATACGGTAGGGTTGAAAAAAGTGAAAGGGTGCTAATTAAAATATATGAGGGCAAATTAGTAATCTAACATTGATTAAAATATAAGAGGGCAAATTAGTAATCTGACATTAAACTAATTAAAATATAAGAGGGCAAAATAGTAATTTGACATTGAAAATTGTGGAGTTCATGCTTTTAAGGTAATATAGATATAGATAGATGAATTCAATCTCTATTGTAGATCGAGCTATACATGTTTGTTAGGATGATTTCCATGATATTGCTCCTCCACCAATAGTAAAGACATATCCACTTGTGGACTTAGTTTCAGTTGATCTAATAATCCAGTTTGCATCACTATATCTTTCAACAACTGCTAGATACTTGTTATAATGCTAAGCAAAGTTTTGAGTGTGTTCTAAGTACCCCAAAACTCGTTTCATTGCCATCCAATGGTTTTGGTTGGGATTATTTGTGTACCGACTCAATTTACTCAGAGTGCAAGCTATGTGTGTTCTAAGTACCCCAAAACTCATTTCATTGACATCCAATGGTTTTGGTTGGGATTATTTGTGTACCGACTCAATTTACTTAGAGTGCAAGCTATGTCTGATCGCGTACAGTTCATGATGTACATCAAACTTCCCAACACTCTGGCATAATCCAATTGAGACTGACTTTCACCTTTATTCTTAGCAAGATTAAGGTTCAGACAATTGGGGGTTTTGCACTTTTGTAGTTTAAGTACTTGAATTTTTTTAGTACCATTCCGATATAATGAGATTGAGACAATGCTAGACCTTGAGGAGTTTTGTGAATCTTAATTTCTAATATTAAATCAACAACTCTTAGGTCTTTCATATCAAACTTACTAGCAAGAATACGCTTAGTAGCATTTATGTTGGCAATGTCGTTACTAATTATTAACATATCATCTACATATAAGCAAACAATGACAACTTTATTTGGAGTGTTCTTAATTTAAACACATTTGTCACGCTCATTAATTTTGAAACCATTTGACAATATCGTATGGACAAATTTTTCATGCCATTGATTGGGTGCTTGTTTTAGTCCATATAATGACTTAACAATTCTGCACACCTTCTTTTCATTTATAGGAGCTATGAACCCTTCTAGTTGTTTCATATAGATTTCTTCCTCCAAATCTCCATTTACAAAGGCTATTTTGACATTCATTTGATGAATTTCTAGACCGTACACTGTAGCTATCGATATTAACATTTGAATTGACATAATTCTAGTTATTGCTAAGTACATATCAAAGTAGTCAAGACCTTCATGTTGTCTAAATACTTTAACAACAAGCCTCACTTTATATTTATCAATAGTGCCATTAACTTTCATTTTTCTTTTAAAAGTTCATTTGGACCCTAAGGGTTTATTTCCAGGAGGAAGATCAACCAATTCATATGTATGATTATTCATTATGGATTCAATCTCATTATTGATTTCCTTTTTCCAGTATTGTGCTTCTAAAGAAGTCATAGCTTCTCTAAAGGTTCAAGGCTAATGTTTTTTAAAAATGTTACAAAATTTGATCCAAAGGAAGTAGAGGTTCTTTGACGTTTGCTACGCCTTGGATTTTACTCATTATGTTCTCTCTCCTTTGTTTCTTCTCGAGGTCGTTTAGTTCCTTCATGAGATAATTCATATTCTTTCTCATACGAATGTATTGTTTTTAAAGAATTCAACATTATCTGATTTAATTACCGTATTAATATGAATGTCAGGATCTTTTGATATATGCACTAGAAATTGATATGTTTTACTATTCATAGCATATCCTATGAAAACACAATCAATTGTCTTTGGCCCTATTTTTGTCCTTTTAGGTTTAGGAATCTAGACCTTAGCCAAACACCCTCACACTTTCAAGTATTCAAGGTTGGACTTTTTATCTTTTCATTTTTTATATGGAATAGATTGTGTTTTACTATGGAAAACTCGATTGATTATACGATTAGCCGTAAGGATAACTTCCCCCCACAAGTTTTGGGGTAAACCAGAACTAATTAACATAATATTAATCATCTCTTTAAGTGTTCTATTTTTCCTTTTCACAATTCCATTGGATTGTGATGAGTAAGGGGTTGTTGTTTGATGAATGATGTCATATTTTAAACATATTTCCTCAAAGGAGATTCATATTCGCCACTCCTATCACTCCTTATCATTTTGATCTTTGTATTCAGTTATGTTTAAACTTTACTTTTGTACTGTTTGAATGCGTCAATTTCCTCATCTTTACTACAAAGTAAGTAAATATAGCAGTATCTTGTATAGTCATCAATAATTGTTATGAAATACTTCTTTTCACCACGAGATGATATTGACTTCATGTCACAAATATCTGTGTGAATTATGTCTAGGGGATTTGAATTCCTTTCAACTGCGTTATAAGGATGTTTAACATACTTAGATTCTACACATACTTGACACAATGACCGTTTGTTTTCAAACTTTTTAATAGATTCAAATTACTCATTTTTCACAAGGTTTTATAATTGACATTCTCTAAACGTGAATGTCATAGATCATTTGACTCAAGTAAATAAGAAAAAGCCTGAACTTTATTACTTTTAATAACCATTATATTCAGTTTGAAATTGGCTTCAGTAAGGTAGCCTTTTCCTACATACATCTCATTTTTTCTAATTACAAATTTATCTGAAACAAGAACACATTTAAATCCGTTCTTGACTAAGAGACCAATAAAAACTAAGTTCTTTCGCATTTCTGGAACATGACAAACTCTGTTTAGAGTAACCACCTTACTTGATGTCATCTTTAAACACATTTTTCCATAACCTTCAACTTTTTCTAAGGAAGAATTTCCCATGTAGATAGTCTTGTCAGGAGCAGCGGGGGCATATTGAGTCAACATGGCACATAAGCTCTCCACCTCTTCATTGTTTTCAATCATATTTTCTTGATTCTTTTTCTTCTGCTTCTTTGAAATGCGGCAATCAACAACTTTATGTACAATTTTTCCACAGTTATGACACTTGCTTTCACGGCCCGGATAGGGGCCTAGATGTGACATGGCGAAGGAGAACCCGAAGGTCCTTGATTAAGCCATCATAGCATCATTACACACATCATCGGTTCGGAAGCGCGAAAACTAAACACATAACACATAAGCTCTAAGGGAATCGGGGCTTTGGAATCAAGCTATGGGGATGTTGTCGGGAATGGTAAGAGCATGGATTCACATAACACGTAACAATTATCTCTAAGGGGACGAGTAAGCAGGATTCAACTATGGGGGCACACCGAGATTATGGGACTTTTCACATAAGCACATAGTCATTCACAATTCCCAACAATTAAGTCATAAACATAATCAATGGCAATTCTCATAATCAAGGCTAATAAACATAACTTTCATAATCATAATGTTTAACATAACAAGTCAACGTACAAGAGTTTAGATTTGTCCAACAAGCCTCTGCATGAATAAAGTGGGGCCTCCCTCGACATAGTTCGAGGCTCACCCTCAATACGTAAATAAAGTAAATGACATAATAAAACTAGGTAGATAGAAGGTGGCTACGCCCTTGAACAAAAGGGCTCACCACTAGCAAGTCTTCAAGATAATCAAGCGTCGTCCGGTAAAATGTAGAAGTCGTCTCCGATTCCTACATGGTTAGAACATATAGACAAAGAATATGGGTTAGCACATAATATGTATTAAGTATGCGGGCATGCAATGCATATGACAAATATAGTATGACTAAGCAACATGACGAGGGGACAAGTGGTATGAAAGGAATGCACGTAGCCAAAGAGTAATATAACAAGATGCTATGCCATGATGCATGAGATGCAAACCTATGATCATAATATAGCGGGGATGTAACCTCAATCGACAACGGAGGAGACCCGAGCAAGCTACTACCTGGATCCGGACTACTTGTCATGTAGTACCCTAGTCACCCTTAAACAAGGGGAAACATACAAGTCATCCCATATAGGGAGAAATCCCATGTTGGCACGTGCTTTGACGGAAAAAGTATGGACCCTATGGAGATAGCCCACCCCGACTCCAATCCTTCGGTACAAATTTTCACAAACTATGATAAACACGAGTATATTTCTTTGCTCTTCATGCGATCATTAAAGTACGTATGTACTTATAAAATAACATAAAATGAAAATATTGCAAACATTATATTCTAAATATAATTTGAATGAAAGCACTAGCTATACTTATAGAATAAAAAACAAGTATTATTATAACCTTCTTTGCTTTTTCTCTAGAATTAAATTTGTAGATAAAGTCACTATTTTAATTTCCTAATGAAATAATAAAAATTTAGAGTATGTCGGATGAGTTACTATGCTTAATCGACTTTCTCTAAATTAATAAAATGGAGAAAAGTGTTGTACAACTACGGACATTCATCTCTCAACATACATACATTACAAACAAAAAAGAGGACCAAAATTCAAAGGATTTTAATCTGGGGAACCATGAATACTAAGAAGAAACTCCATAAGCTCGATTGAAAAATTGTGACTAATTAGAATAAGAAGATGGAGGATTATATGCACAACAAACATATACTAAAAATAAAGCTTTCTTAGCCAAATTAAACTAGCCTTGAGAGCTTTTACCAATCCTAAATCCAAGAGGACATCGCTATTAATTAATAAATACTCTCATAATAAAAGGCATAAATTCAACCCATAATTTATTTTGAAAAGTCAGTTACACGTTTAAACTACATATTATAGTGACCTGCTGCACATTTTTACTATTCAAAAGTAAATTTTTTAACTTCCTAAAACTGTTGTGGCAAATATTTTTAAAAAAATCGTATTTCATAAAAAATAAAATAGAAAAAATAATTCAAATTTCTCTTTCCACCCTCCTCCACCCACCCCTCACCCCAATCCCAAGCCCATGCCTCTTCTCCTCCTTCTTCTTTGTTTTCTTTCTTTTTCATCATTTTCCATATCTAATTTTGATTCACCACATTCCACCGCCGCCTCCACATGAATCCTCTCTCCTATCATATCTTATTTTAATTTGATCTAATTTCACCATCTCTATTATATTCGATTTTTCTCTTTGACTTTGTTGATGGTTGACGAAATTGATGATTGAGTTTTAAAAATTATAATATGATGATGGATTTGTTGGTGATGGGTGGTGGATGACAAAGAAGAGGGAATTGAAGGTGGTGAAGAAGAAAAAAATGATATTGATTATGGTAGTGGTGATGTACCTTTTGATGGTGATGATGTGATTTTGGTGATAAGTTTGGTTATGTGTGTTGAATTTTGTGATAGTTCTTTACAATTTTTTTGGGAACGATGGTGATAATATGATTCTAATAGTGAATTTGATTGCAGTGATGAAATTTGTGGTGACTATTTTAACTTTTTATGGTGAAATATATGGGTTTGATACTAGTATGGTTGTAATGGTGATTACATGGTAGTGTTCATTGAAGAAGAAGCAATTGAATGACATGGAGAATTTTATTTTTCAAAAAATGACATGGTATTTAATGTGGCAGTGATATGACATTGATGTGGTGCAAGTGTGATACACCTTTCATTTTGAGAGTGGTGTTATACGTCGCAGGGGTAAATGAATTCACTTTTGATTAGTACAGGTGTGTAATAGATTGTCATAATAGTTTAAGCGTGTAATCGACTTTTCGGAACAAGTTCAGAAATGAATTTAAGCCTTTTTCCTAATCAGTTCCACACATAAATGAAGGTCCATCCTCCACAAGGGAGAACTTGGAAAAATCTCATTTGGGATGGAACATATGTAAAAATGCGCAACATTGAACAGTAGGAGATGGGGAAAAACTCTCTTTTTGCTAGGCTTATAAAGCTACATTACAAAATGGATTGTAGTAATGTGTACTATGTAGTCTCACCAACTACCCCAAACCAAAAGGAGAAAATATTTCCACTTGATTATATTGATGCATATTAAGTTATAATATATTATCTTTTTTTTAAATAATTTTTTAGATCAAAAGGAATAAAAAATTTAAAAAATTGGGAAAAAATAAATATTTTCTTGGTCTAGGATAAATGTCACATCACTTATTCTATGTCAAGTTTTATTATATATAAATATACATTAAATATTATTACATGCACTTTAACCGTATAGAGTTTTCAACAAATAACTTGAGGATGATTTGTAGTGATGAAGTTGGTAATGAGATTGGTGAATTTGAGATTCCACCAACTAAGTAGAGTCAATTTAAGATTATTGTCTCTAATTCCTATGCCTAGTGGATCAGCGCAAAGTGCCTCCACATTCTCCATGTGAAGTCGCCTCGACAAAAGAGGTGTTGCACGTCTTCTAGATGTAGCATTAGCATTGGGGTTTGAGGGTAACATATACCCAGTCGTGCTATAACATCAGTTGAGAGCATATTGTTGATGTCTCTCCAAACCAAAAAGGCCATTTAATTTTAAAAGAAATTTTTGTTTTTGATAGTTTGCCATAGAAGTTGTTGACTTCTTTTCTTTGCCTTTGTCTCAACCAAGGCATTTGGGACCGGGTATCTTCACCTTCCAACCTAATAATGAAATCAAAGCCAAATGATATTCCATAAAGCTTATGATGGATGTAAATAAGAAAGACAGGGTCATCTGGAAATCTGGGTGTGATGACACTCACCTAACCTACCAAGGTGAGTCAACCCAACACTGAACATCCCAAACGATAACAAAAATGAAAGATAAAATAGTCTAACAACATTAGATAAGCATAGGGAACCAAAACTACAATCCTCCCAGAACTGGTGTCACATGTACAAACCTCTAATAATCAGAATACTTAAATGAAATACAAGTCTTAATGTCTAGTCCTCAAATAGAACAAAACATAAAGTAGAATCCTCGAAGACCTACTAAAGATACAAGCATCTACCTCTCAAGTGAAGTTTTTATAAAAACGAAGAATTCAATACGATTTTCTCTCCTATTTACTATGGCAACAAAGAATCAAATTATCACTATATTTATTCCTTTTTCTACTTCTTCTTCAAATGTAGGATAACCCCAAGGGGTTGTGGGTATTTTTCTACCAATTGGGGCTCTCCCTTCACCACCCCATGGGGATGGTCTACAGGGTTCATAGATACTCCTCTTACTATAGAACACTTACCTAGCCAATGCTTAGATCCAGCTCTACCCAAACTTTTCTGGTTCACCGAATGCCCGATCCTGAAATAAGAAGGCTAGAAAGAAGGACCGGGCTCACAACCAATAAAAATGTAACAAGGGGTGAGCACCAAACAACAAGGTACTCAACAAATGGAAACTAACCTAATGTAAAGCAATGGAGAATACAAGTACTCCTATCTAGCTAACCATATACCGCCAAACTACACACCTGCACTAAAAAAAGTCTCAGCAAAACAATAATACATATACAACAACATATCATAGGACATAGTCTTAGATTATACAACTGAATTCCATAAACAAGTGATATAATAATTTATCAAAGTCTTAAGCTTTCACAATGTCCACATAATTCAGTTTTCATAATATATATATAAGGCTCAAGTTACAACATATATTATAGTCTTTCAATAATCCAATCTTATCCATACGCAAGTTCCAAAACATTCACATTCTCACATATTTTTCATATAACAATATAAAAAAGGTATGATGTGAAATGAAGTGAATGAAATGAAATGCAAATCATGCGACACAATGTCAAATAATCGTGATGCATGTCTGTCCTACGATACACATCCGCTGATAAACTCAGACCAAAAACCATAGGGGCTACACATGCACTATGTATCCACCAGAACCATTTTCCTTTGGCATTTACTTTCATATCTAGCAGGAACAATTTCCCTTCATCTTTTCTTTTTTCTTTTTCTAGCCAGCACAATTTCTCTTCAACTTTTCTTTTTTTTACTTTTTCTAGCCGAAACCAATTCCCTTCTGCTTTTCATTCTTTTCTTTTTCTAGTCGGAACCATTTATGTGACACTCTATAACTCTATTCTTATATTTACCCATGTTTCAAACCTTATTCTTATACGTGAGAAATGTATTAGGGTTATTAGAGACTTCTAGAACTTAGTCGAGTTCAAAACCTTCTTATAAATTGAGTTTATAGTGATAGATTATGCAAGGGTCAACTTTAAATAATCATAACTCTTAGAACATAGAGAATTAGATGTCTCATGACCTACCAAATGAAAGCTCTTTAAATTATATTTCCAACACAACTAGTTTCATCTCATTTGGAGTTTGGAGTCAAAAGCTATTACCGTTTTACTGAACACTGCCAGAGTAAAGTAATTCCACGAAACCATATATGAGTCCTGGATTGAAGTACGACCCGTAAAGTTAGGTCTCGTGGACAAGTCCATAAAATTAATTTTTAGCTCTAGACTTTACGAATTCATCTACAGATCATGGATTGTTCTTGTAAAAGTTACGGAAAGATTCCACGAGTCGTGGAATGTTCCACTAGCCATAAAAGTAGCATGTGGATGACTTTTGACAACTTTTTTAAAGGGAATATTTTGGTCTTTTTTTACCCTTTTAAATCTTAGACTTAATATTTTTATACCTAAATAAAGCTCTAACATATCAGTTGATTCTTTTTACGCTAAAAATTATCTTTCAAACGTAGAACAAGGTTTCAAGGGAGAAAAAGGCTAGGGTTTGAAGCATAAACTTGAGTGTTCTTCCAGGAAGTTCCAAAATCCAAATTTTCAGGTATGTAAGGCTTACCAAAACATTAAGTTTGTTCTTCCATGTGCCCCATAACCCAAATTGATGGAGTTATGAAGGAATTGAGTTTCCCATAGATGTTTTTTTAAAGTTTTCTTAAATTCTACTGTATTTCTATAAAATTTTGCATGAGCTACTATTTTTATGAAATTAAATGCTTGAATTAGGTGATTCTACTTATCTACATGAACCCTAGCATGAATTCTTGTTATCTTTACCTATTTTACTTAAAAGTGTATGCATGAGTATAAAATTGAGCCTAATGAGACTATGAATCCCTAAATGTTGTAACTGTACTTTTGTTTTCCTGAATGATATTAGTAGAATGATACATGATAGAGTCCTTATGAGTTGAGAGATGAACTTTAAAAGAATGTAATCAAAGAGCTGATGATAGATGTGATGAATTGAGTTGATAAATATCCAATGAGACTATATGAATGAGCTAACCTTAGGGTTGATGTCTTATGAGCATGTTGAGTCTTGCGAGGAGTATTGAGCATCAAATTGAGTAAGAGTAAGTCCAACTCGAACTCAATAACTATGTGACTAGCGTAGGAGAGGATTGAACCATAAAATCAGATGATTCTTTATTGTCCCGAAAAGAGAACTTGATGTTATTATTGTAGATCCACTGATGGGATGTCCTTTAGCCTGAAAAGGTATTGGATGAATGTGGAAATGATATCGCTTTGTTGTATCATCATCGACTCATAGGTGATGGTTGTCAGTTAGATAAACTCCCAAATAGGCCTTGGTAGTACTATGAGTGGATGGGATGAGATGGTATATAAGTGGTCATTGTCTAAACTTCATTCTTACCTTAGACTTTTGACTTGATGACTGTGTTCTTTACTTCTTGAGTTGAGCTATTTGATTTGATGTTATTCTGCTTTTACATGTTTCATTCTGCCATTTTACATACTCGTACATTCTACGTACTGACGCCCATTTGGGCATGTATCTTTTCATAATTCAGAGGCAGGTACTAGCGATCATCAACAACCGTATCGTTGAGGACCTATTATATTCAGTTGATTGGTAAGTCCTCCCCTACTTTTGTAGGATGGCATGTTTTATCTTTTAGCTTTAAGTTCAGACTTTCTATTTTTTAAGATAGTCATGGACTTGTCATTGGCACCACTTAGTCAGATGTTTAGAGGCTTCATAGACTAGACTGTCGAGTTATGATTGGATATTTTGTTTGGCTAGTTTCTTTCACACTAGTCTTACTTAGTTGATGGATAGATTGTTTGACCTTTTACCTTGATTTTCATATTATCATTTCATTTTATTTCATTGAGTATTCTTTGTTATTGATGTCTTCTGCTATTAGATTGTGATTGAACGAAGGTGATGAAGCTGAGTGGTTCGCTTAGAGCCTAGAAATAGTCTCTAAGTGTCAACCACGCCAAGGGTACCCTCTCGGGGCGTGATAAATTCCCTTCGACTTTTCATCATCAATGAAACATTAAGCAAGCATGTAATCATAGCACAATAATCATGATCATAATGATGAGTGTATGCAAGATGTCAACTTGAATCATATATTTCAACATTCAAGTCCGAGTAATTCACAAGTGCACAAGTATTCACAATACAACTTCAATATCATCACAATATCAATATTAGCACCAAGGGATCCACAATTCCCACAAATAACAAAATTTCATAATTGATTCGAAAGTCAAGAATTCACAACATTTATTAATGCCCAAAACCAATATCTCATGATCAAAGCCGACAATGGTGCAACTCTATCCCTTTTATGCCACAATTCATCCAAAATACACACACATAATAGGATAGAAGGTTCAATCATATTTAATAAAGGTTAGAAGTCCACTTGCCTTAATAGAAGTCTCAAATCAAGTCAAATTTAAAGCCTTTTCCTTTCTACGATACTCTGAATCACCAAAATCTAGTCAAATATAGCATCACAATCACAATACGAATCAAATGACACTAAAATCAATCAATTTGGATGAAAAGGTTAAAATGGTCAAAAATCTCATACCAAAAAAGTACCCAAAATTTAAAAATTAATACATGAGAATGTTCCATGAGTGATTAGGATTTTAACGGTGAAAACCATTTTGAAATTGGAGTTAAAATGAGGTCAAAATCATCAATTTTACATTAGAAATCAAAATCCAAAAAATTCCCAATTTCTTCAATTAAAACACCAAATTTCTAAGTTGAAAATACAATTTAATCAACGAAAATTAAGAAACATAGGTTAGAAAATAGTTACCCAATTATTTTTCCTTGAAACAACTTGATGTTTCTCTCAAATAAAGAGCTTGGAGCATTAAAAATGGTGAAAACGGTGAATCCGGTCATTTAAAAATAGTTCACTGTTCAGGTCTATTTAATGCTTCATGAACGCGGAGAAAAGCCCGTGAACGTGGAAACCACGAAAGAATAACCCTCTGCGAACACCGGACCCACCCCCGCGAATGCAGAGGTCAATAACTCATTAACTCCGTGAACACGAAGGTCTAAATAATTTCACCTCTGCAAATGCGGAGATCGAGGCACAAATGCGGAGAACAACCTTGATGCACCAGATAGCAGAAAAATTACAACATAGAAAATCACAAAATGGACTCTCGGGATTCGTTCGGAACCCCGTGAACACAAACCGAATATGTAAACTTACGAAAAATAATGTTCTGAACTCAATGGAACCGTCAAAATTTGAATTTGAGACCTCCTTGGCCCGAAACCCGATAAAACTCAAAGAAACTAGTTAAAACTTAAAATACCCAAACTGTCCTCGGGAACTCTAAAAATTAAAAAGAGACCAATTCTAGCATTAGTTTTACCACCGAAACCACTGGAACTTTCGAAATTTTGATTTGAGCTTCTAAACTCCGAATGGTGACCGAAGTCAAACTATGATCCAAAATCAACTAATAATGCAACTTGGGGTCCAAAATCTTCATTTTAACTCTGAATCCAGTTTCGCAAGTTCACCTAGACGAGATTCTACATTCCGGAGCTGATGGAATTAATAGAATTCAATTTCG
>JBCEWC010005395.1:0-25056 GCA_038996855.1 Solanum aculeatissimum
GATTGTCGATTTTGTGAAGTCGAGTGATCAACTTGCAGATATCTCACCAAGCTCTTCATCGATCCTCGTATTAAGTAAATTTGTAACAAGCTAGGTACATACGACGTGTATGGACTAGCTTGAGGAGGAGTGTTAGAATAGGAATAGGTAAATACAATCTTACTTAGAATAGGAATAGGAAGAACAATAGTATATAGAATCCTATTTGGAAAAGGATTGTATTATAGTATCCTAATTGGAAAAGGAGATTAATATAGTATATATAAATAGAGTCTCAATGTAATAATGTAAATAACAATTCAATAATATTTTCTCCTATATTTCTCACAGGATATATATACATAGAGCACTACAGAATTTTCACGTAAGGGAGGAGAAGGATTGATTTTAGTTGTCTAAGCTGGGTTAATTGCTTACAGGGAAGATATATGTGTACAACTTTTACAATCTATGTGTTCCTTTTCAGTCTCTTTGAGATTTTTCTATAGGGACCCTACATTGTGCACCTCTCACAGCTTGCTACCATTTTCTTTATTTTTGGTCTTCCATTTGATATTTATCTGACCTTTTGAAAGTTATTATGTGCAGGTTTTCCCCAATTGACACCAATTCTGTTCTACGGGAATTTGAGAAATGTGGCGTTATTTTGAAACACGTTCTGGGCCCCAGAGATGCTAACTGGATGCACATTCTCTATCAGGTATTCATGTACCTATAAACATGTGGTGAGGTGTGGGTACCGCGAGGTCTAGTGTCAGTTAATACTTACTTGTCACCACTGAAGTGTGCCAGGGGAAGGTCTCTGTTTCTTCTTCATTATTTTGCTAACTTCACCCCTCTCAAAATAAATCTGCATTTTTACCCTTTTCTTCCTCTCCAACTGACTTATCCTTTCTCCCCCTTAAACTGATGTTAATTTCTTCATTGCTTTAAAATTTTTGTTTGATTCTGTGTATATTGCACATCATTGTTTTTTCATTCTGATATAAGTATGAGTTCTTGCTAAGGTTGCTGAAATACAAGTTATAGGTAGTCTTTATTGCAATGAATAGAACTAGTGACAAATCTTTCATGAAATGCCTAGGAGTTTCATGACTTTACGTTCTTTCTCGATTCTGATCCTATTGAGCAACCCTTGTATGTATATTTTTCCCTTTCCAAAGTTTGGCTGGGGAACTTTGTGTTCCTCAAGCAATGCCTGAAAATTTTCTAGTATTCATTTGCTATGTTAACTCAGCATCAAGTTCTGTGAATTTCTGTGAACTAGATTAGGGCTTCTTTGCTTCTGCAATTACAGATTTGCTGTTACTCAAACTGTATTTTTGAAAGTAATATGGCAATGAGCTTAATTTTAACCTCTTTATGAAGTCTGCTATTCTTTTATTGGTCACCGTAGCTGGGACAGCTGGTGTGACCTTACTTTACCAGGCGTTTTTTTTTTGTCTTTGGATTGATTTCTACCTGTTTTGAAGCCAATAAATAGTATGGCCACTTGCAATGTCCCTGTACTGTACTCTCCTTGTAGGTTGTGTTCCTGTTGTCCATTGTGTTCATTTTTTCCTGTGCGATATTTTTTGCTATAAATGGCCCAAGCCTCTGGAAGTTGAAAACATTTCATGACCATAAAGCTATGGCTTATTTTCTCTAATTTTATGGTGCAGAATCACGCTGATGCTCAGAAAGCTCTTAACAAGAACGGTATGCAGATAAATGGAGTTCTTATGATTGGGGTTAAACCAGTGGATCCAACACAACGTCAGGCACTGAATGATAGGCTCAACAAGCAGGGATTTATACCTTTACCGCATGCTCCGTCCACTAATAGCAATGATCCGACTCCATTTAGAACATCCTCTCAACCTTATTATCTCCAAAATGGCAGCAATAGTGCAAAGCAATCATCTGGATCTGTTGCCACCCCAGCGAGATCCGTTGTGTCTAAAATTGTGGACTTAATGTTTGGTGTCTAATCTTCCATGGTTCTTGTTGTTCTCCCTCCCATGATTTTGTGTTATTTCTACCCAATGATAGCAAATATCAAAGTTCATCCATCCGGAATGCATATCGACTTCTAACTACAGTTGAGTCATGAGTCTGTGATTCTTACTCCCTCTCCTTTCTGCTTCCTTGCCTTCTCTGTTTCTCCTCCAAATGTTTGTTCATGCTGTATTAGTATCGATGTGAGCAAAGACTCGTCCTTTTTATATTTTGGGAAAAAAGAGATGTTGTAATGCAGATATAGAAATTTACCTTTCCTTTTCATCTTTATGTCAATTTTGATGAGTGTGAATAATGGACAATTCTTATGTTTTCTCGCGAGATGATTTTTGGGAGCATGAAATGGAAGGTCTTGTATATCCACGAGTTCTAAAACTTTAGGCTTGGCCAAGTGGTCTGGTTGCTTCACTCGTATTTCTGTTTTTTCATTTTTATTAGTTGTTTTAAGTAATGATGTAGAGCCCTCTTTTTTAATTGTGTGACGAAAGAGAACAAAAACATCAATTTCACTGTTCACTCACGGACTTCTCTTTGACTGCTTCATCCTACCTATATTCGCCACGTGTTAATTCCTCACGTTCCCTGACCCCACTGCCCGCTTTCTTAAAATTCAAAAAGAACCTCTTTTGCTTTAACTCTGCAAAACAGAGGAAAATTGAGCAGCAACAACAAATAATTAAATACTAGTGTAGTGAGAAGATGATCAACGGCGGAAAGAATCCACCGGATGTCGGAATTCAGCTTACAGAGACTAAACTAACCGTCACGGAGAGCTTGGGCGGTCCACTGGAAGGAAATGTTAACCGGAAAGCTGAAGTGATGCAACTAGTCCTCCGGGCATTGTGTCTTGTGAGTTCAGTCATAGCGCTATCGGTTATGGTGACAGCCGAACAAGCTTCTACCATCACTGTCTTTGGCGTTAATATACCCTTGCACTCCAAGTGGTCCTTTTCTCACTCCTTCGAGTAAACATCTTTTAACATATTGCTTTCCATTTTCTGTTATTCAACGTCTACATGAATCCAGTAACTTTTGCGCAGTTAAAATTTCACTAAACAACTATAGTGAACCCTATTATTATACAAATAATTTGATGTCTGTGTACTAATTCATAAACTTCAAATCTTGAATATGTCTCTATAAACAGGTTGTGTAGGTGATACGTTGATTTGGTGTTTTTTTTTTTTTTTGAAATGTTACTTCCAGTCCTGAAAAGTACTTGCAATGGTAGGTAATACGAACAAATCACAACAAAAGGCCCGTGAGTAGAATTTTGTTCTGGACATTCTGTTTTATGACAGTAACGCAAACTAGTACAGAGAATCTTCTTCCTTACGGTTTTCTCAATTATTTCTTGGCTTAATTAGTTCTTTCTTCTCTCAAGGATTTATCTTCTCCAATTATAGTCAGATTTGTGGACAGACATGCTCAAGAGAAGTGATTATTAATGCTTATTTGTATCGCGTAAAATTCATATAATCAAGGAGAGGATGTGATTCAATAACTTCTATAAAAGTTGCGCATCTTGGATGATCAGATAAGTTGTGAGTTATTTGAAATTTACTGATCAGGTACCTGGTAGGCATCTCGGCTGCTGTTGCAGTTCATTTAATACTTCAGCTACTTATCTGTGGATCAAGACTTGTACGCGGATCACCTATTATTTCTTCACGAAATCATGGATGGCTTATTTTTGCTGGAGATCAGGTAAAGCGTCTGTCTCACCTAGCTAATTGATTTCATGTAGAAGCATTCAATCTCTGCTTATAACAGTAACTGGCTGGTTTTCGCCTTGAATCATGTTTGGTCATTTAACCATACACAATCTGCAATCGATCTGGTTGGTTCTGTTACTATAGGTATTTGCATTGGCGTTGATGAGTGCTGGATCGTCCGCATCAAGTGTTTCCAGTCTGAATCACACAGGGATTCAACATACAGCTCTGCCAAATTTTTGCAAACCCCTGCATCGTTTTTGTGACCGTGTCTCCACTTCAATAGTTTTCACCTTTTTCAGCTGCTTTCTGCTTGTCATTTTAGTAGTTCTTGATGTACTTTGGCTATCGTCTAGGCACTAGACTTATTTGCTTCACTTAGTCACAATGCAAGTGATTTATGTTGTACATCTAATTAGATGAACTTGTGGTCATTGCAATGGTCCTTGATTTCTTGATCATTATTTAAATGTGGCCAGCAGCCCAACGTTTTAGATCAAGATTTGTTTGGTGAATGTGTATACATAATGCTTATCTTGTTTAAACGTGCTTATTTATGGCTCTAATCATATCGTGATAGTATTATTTATGGCCGACTGTACGCTAGTTGGTAAGTATTTCAAAAATTAAAGATTTTTTGTTCGAATTTCAAAAAATGGAAAAAACAACATAAAATTCAAATGGAGGGATAAAGTATCGCTACACTGAGAGATCATGCTGGATTCATTGTCTAATAGTTTTATCACAGCTTCCTATAACTTACCAATAACACTAAAAAGCGTCTCATTTTAACTATCCTTTTAGCTCTTTTTATGTCCATTAAAAAAAAAATAATAATAAGATTTAATTTACTAAATTACCCCTATTAATAAGTGATTTTTGGGAGTTGAATAATACAGAAAAATGACTACTTTAATGTTCAACACTTATTTTCTTTTTCTATTTTAGGGGAATTTTTATTCCATTCTTTTCGTATTTTCCGTTAACAGTTACAAAATACGACTAAGTCAACAAGAAAATCTTAGTGGACCTCCCACGACCCCTTTCCTCTAACACTATAACTTCCACGTTCACCACGTTACTGCATCCTAGCTTTCAATTTTTTCTCTTAAATAGCTTCATTCTACCACAGCGTTAAACCACAAAGCAAAGTGAGAAATTTCAAAAAGCTCTCTCATTTCCTCATTGTTTCACTGTGTTACTTACACTAAGAACAATTAGCAATATCAATTCATTCTTGAGGAAGACAACAATGGGTTCAACTTTCAGCTACACTACTCTCTGCTTCGTCGCGCTTACAATTGTATCTTTTGTTGTTGTTACCTCCGCTGAGGAATTCAAAGTTGGTGATGCTGTGGGTTGGCGTGAGCCAAGCGTGAATGAAACAGATCTCTATACTCATTGGGCTTCAAATAAGAAATTTCATATAGGCGATTCACTTCGTAAGTCATTAATAATTAGTCGATTATATTAGTAACCTTAGTATGAGACTTCTGATTAAGTTCAATTTTCATTATTCATCATACTCTTAGGTAACTGCAAGTGGTTCCACAAAATATGGTATAAAAATTTATTTAGTACTTACGTCAAATTAATAATTTTATGATACATGTTTAAACGTGATTTTTATGTAAATATCGAGTACGGATAAATTTTTGTTTACGAAAAGTTAAATGTGAGACATGGCTTATCTGTGTGCAGGTTTTGAGTACAGGAACGACTCGGTTTTTAAAGTGGGGAAATGGGAATTTTATCATTGCAACAGGACTCATCCAGCCTCGGCCGGAAAAGACGGCACCAGAAGAGTGAATCTCAACAGGGCCGGATTGTTCTATTTCGTGAGCGGTGATCCAGAACATTGCAAAAACGGCCAGCGTTTAGCCGTAGAAGTTCTCCCACTGCATCCCATATCGGAATCTCCACCGCAACCAATTTCACAGGCGCCGGCGCCATCGCCATCGCCGCTTTCAAACTCGGCGGCGGCTTATTCGTCAATTCCACTGGCGTTCATTTCGGCGTTGTTGATTTCGGTTATTGTTGTAGCCATTGCTGGGTTAGCATGAGCCCCCTTGTTATTGTGTTTTTTATTTTTCTACTAAGAATATTTTATTTAGGATAGTTATTTAGCTTGTTTAATTTCATGCATTATGGTTGGGCTAAGGTTTAATTAGAATTAGAATGTTCTATTGATTTCAATTTTTCACATTGGATTTATGGCTCATTTTGAATTTATTATGTAATGGGAATTTATATACTAGTGTTTATTTAGTATTTTGTTTTAGTGTGTCTTATGCTAAGTTGAATTTTAATTTATTGTTATGTTCTCTTTTGTTTAATTAAGTTGAATAATTTATTTTTTTTCCGTATTAAATATGATTACATAAAATTAACACAAGGAAAGTATAATTATTCAAAGCCAAAAAAATCACATATTGCAAAGTCACATTAATTTCTTTATTTTTTTTTCATGATACAATTTATTTAAATAAATAGATTATGTACGAGGGCCTATATATATTTCATCCAAATTTACATGTTTACAAATTAAAAATTAGCTTGACTAAAATATACCCTTGCTAACAAAAAAACTACTAAGTAAAGAATCAAAAATGTCTTTGATTTAGACTTTAGTTCAAAAATATCTTTGTCAATAATACTTTGGTCCAAAAATGTCGTTATTGTTACCAAATTGGTCAGAAATGTCCTTCTTTAAATAAATATATCTATATATTTTTTTTTTTAAAACATATTGTATTCCTAATAAAAAAATTATTTTTAAAGAATTCTTTTCTTATTTTGTTGTTTTTAAATCACATTAACTAATAGAAATGTAAAAAAATAATTATTTTCTTAATCTCATTTTATCAATTAAAATAAAATATCGTACCCCTGTAGCAAATAATATATGATAAATATAAGATCATAGTAAATCAAACATTAATTTTTAAACCAAACATTGATTTTATTTAGATAACAATAAAAATAGTTATTATAATAAAGCAAAATAAATATTTTTTAATTTTGTTTCTCAAATTGAAGTAAGATAAATATTTACTAATTAAAAAAGAGTCCTTATCGTCAATATTTTGATCCAAAAATTCCCTTATCGTCATTTTTGGACCAAAGTATCATTGACAAGGGTATTTTTGGACCAAAGTATAAATCAAGGGCATTTTTGATCCTTTTCCGTTAATATCAAAACATTTTTTATCAATTTCTAATAATACAAGGGCATAAATGACCAAAGTATAAATTAAGGACATTTTTGACCCTATTTCCTAATAAAAAAAAATGAACTAAAAATTGATGGACGACTAAAGTGCATCAGAAATATACTTATGAACATATAGGACTATTAATGTGACAAAACAATGATAACTTTTTGAGTGTAAATACAAAGACGATGGACCGTTTTAAGAAATATAAGGAGCAACTTGCAAAGCAGGATAACTGCAAGGTTCTATAATGCAATTTGTAGAAAGTTTCTTTTTAAACTATAAAGTTTGCGGTTTAAGCACTGAACTTCTAGAAAATTCCGTCGAAGCCTTATCTTCTCCCCTTGGTGCTCTACCATTTCCACATTCACTCACTTTGCGAGCGAGCTCAGGTACTCTTTCCTCATTCTTCATCCTCTTTTGCTTTTTGTAGTCCTATTTTCTGATTCTTATGCAAAAACATTAATGGAAAATTCATTCCTTTCTGTTTGAATCTATTACTCCATTGATTGCCTTCAATTGGAACTCCGATTATTCTACTGAATATATTTATCCACTGTTGTCTGCACTGAGATTCTGCACTATGCTGTGTTATTTCTGAAAAAGGAAGCTCGTGCTCTTATGTGCTGCTTCCATTTTAATACTCAGACAATTTATCCGTTAAGATAACGCAATTCGCTTTCTAAAAGCACTTCTTAAACTTATGAGTAACTGAAAAATATTGATTACTGATGTGTTTTCTATCGTTTTAATTAAGTTTATAATTCAACAAGAAGCTTGAGAAGCAAGTACAATTTCTGAGAACTAATAGTGGTCGTTTGATTGGGAACAAATTATGTTGGCCGCGATAATTTATTCCTTGATAAGTTATCCTACAATGTATGTGGGACAACTTATCTCTGTCCAAAGGCAGGATAAAATAATTCTGTATTTTGTCTCTGAATTATTATACCTTATACCTCGCATGAAACGACTTGCTAGGATTTAAAATGTCCATGATTTTAATTTGTTTGCTCTCCTTATATACCTGGAGAATCCGTGAATTGTAACACTTATTGAACCTGTAATGATTTTTTTGTATGTGTTACCTAGAAACTTTTGCTCTTGGATTGAATATTTGGATGAGGCCTTGTGCATGCCTTTCTTATTTTTTTTTTATTTTGTAATTTTATTGAAGGTTATGCTATATTCCTTTAAAGGTCTGCTATGTTTTTCTTGAGCTTGTCTTGCTTTCAAGTACTCTTCTGCAGTAGATCCTGATGGATTCCAAAAGACTGTAGGTTGAATTGAGGTGGTCATAAATCCAACCATTGATTCACTATGCCTTAGATTTTTAAGTTGATGCCTGTCTGCTTCGATCTCTTTATTTTGTCCATAATCTACGCACTTGTTTCTACCTATTTCCAAGCATATTAAATATCACTTACTGATACACGAAGTCATGGTATCAGTAGTACCTTCATGGTAATCCAAGAATGTGCTTGTGTTCAAACGTTCAGACCTTCCATTTGTTCGATTTCAACCAATTGGATTCTTTTTGATATGCATCTAATGATGCCCTATGCAGCAGGTCTTTTGGGGAGCATGGCTGCTACATTTACCTCAGTGTGTTCGATTGCTTCCACAAGCCAGTCAGTGGATAAGAAATTAATCAATTCTTCTGAAACTTTATCTTCATTCTCTGGGATATCTTTGACTTCATTAGGGGGCAGGAGAAATAATAAAGTTTTAAAGAAGAGATATGATTCCAAGATCCAGGCTATGGCCAAGGAGTTACACTTCAATCAGGATGGTTCTGCCATTAAGAAGCTGCAAGTAAGCTTGATAGGAATTTTTAATCAATTTCTCTTATATGGACTCCTCATCCTCTTTGCGCCCAGTTAATTCACGTTATTCCTTGGCCTTAAAATTCAGGCAGGTGTCAACAAGCTTGCAGATCTAGTAGGTGTAACTCTTGGTCCAAAAGGAAGAAATGTAGTTCTTGAGAGCAAATATGGCTCTCCGAAAATTGTAAATGATGGTGTTACTGTTGCCAGAGAGGTAAACTTCTCAATAACTTCATATCTGATTTTCTTCTGGCACTCAACTGTCAAATGCTATGCATTTGTTGTGACTTGTCGAAGAGAATTACGTTGTACTTACCATGATCAACACTGGAATTGGTCTTTGTGATTTCTTCTGTATTTTATTCATAAATTTATTTTTAAATGCTGAACTCCTTTTGTAGATATTGTTATACTTAAAATGCTGTATTTCAGTGCTGTTGTATGGTTGAACTATGCTGAAATAAGTATGCTGTAATGTATGCTCTGAATTACTCAATAGGTTGAACTAGAAGACCCTGTTGAGAATATTGGTGCAAGTTTGGTGAGACAAGCTGCTTCAAAGACAAATGACTTGGCTGGGGATGGGACAACTACATCTGTTGTTTTAGCACAGGGGCTCATAACTGAGGGTGTTAAGGTTTGTAAGAAGTTGCTTTCAAGTTTGCAAGCTATTTCAAGATTTTGATGGTGTTAGGGATTGATATAGCTTCCTTAATGTTGGTTATTCAGGTTGTTGCAGCCGGTGCTAACCCTATTCAAATCGCCAGGGGCATCGAGAGGACAACCAAAGCCCTGGTTTCTAAGCTCAAAGATATATCAAAAGAGGTGAAAATGACAAAAATTCTATGTTAAATTTTACTGATGATTCAGTACAACTGCTTCAACTTTTCAAACTTTGCTTGGTTTGGAACAACTATTATTATTTTTCTAAAGTTGCTGATAACTTTTTAGGTTGAGGACAGTGAACTAGCCGATGTAGCTGCGGTTAGTGCAGGAAACAACTATGAAGTAGGAAATATGATAGCAGAAGCCTTGAGTAAAGTGGGTAGGAAAGGTGTAGTGACTCTTGAAGAAGGGCGGGGTTCTGAGAACAACTTATTTGTTGTTGAAGGCATGCAATTCGACCGTGGTTATATCTCTCCATACTTTGTTACAGACAATGAGAAGATGGTAGCTGAATATGAAAACTGTAAGGTATGATGTACCATGACATTTTGTCTTACATGCTATCTTTAAAAAATTCTTCCTGGATATGTTAAAGAATGTTTGCTGACAACTAGTTTTCGCAAAATTCAGCTGCTTCTGGTAGACAAGAAGATAACAAATGCAAGGGATTTAGTCAATGTTTTGGAAGAAGCAATCAAGAGTGGATACGCAATATTGGTAATCGCTGAAGACATAGAGCAGGAAGCTCTAGCCACACTGGTTGTGAACAAATTAAGAGGAGCATTAAAAATTGCTGCTCTCAAAGCTCCCGGTTTTGGAGATCGAAAAAGCCAATATCTTGACGACATTGCTATCCTTACTGGAGGTCTGTCCATAATAAAGTGATCACACTGTTCAATGAAAGCTGTGTTTACATGTAAAGTAAGTTTATTTTTGCTATATGCACACCAGGTACTGTCATTCGAGAGGAGGTTGGTTTATACTTGGACAAGGCTGGAAGTGAGGTCTTAGGGAATGCGGCCAAGGTGGTTTTATCAAAGGATTCGACGACAATTGTTGGCGATGGTAGTACACAGGATGCAGTAAGCAAAAGAGTTGCGCAAATTAAAAGACTCCTTGAGGTAGAATTTTGTCTTATGTTTTCTCATGTGGATCAATTAATTGCAGTAATCACAAAACAATGTTGGGCTGTCCATGCAGGAAGCTGAACAAGACTACGAGAAGGAAAAATTGAATGAGAGAATTGCAAAACTCTCTGGGGGCGTTGCCGTTATTCAGGTCAGTTGATGATTCACTAATTTTTGGATGAAATCTTTTTCGTTATTATAATTCAAAGTATGCTCTTCTTGCTCTAATCTGGGTTATGAAATATCAGGTTGGTGCACAAACTGAAACAGAACTCAAAGAAAAGAAATTGAGAGTAGAGGACGCACTCAATGCGACGAAGGTTAGTTGAAGTGTCTATGCAATTATGGCCATTCTAATAATTTGAGATTGCCAACCACTATAATCTTACAGCATGATGAAATTGATCTTTGGCAACCATAGGCAGCTGTTGACGAAGGCATTGTAGTTGGCGGTGGATGCACCCTATTGCGACTTGCTGCCAAAGTTGATGACATCAAAGAAACTCTTGATAACGATGAACAAAAGGTTATATTGCTTTTATTTAATTTATTGAGGAAGATTTCTTATACATTTATACCATAAGTGTTTGTATATGTTAATGTTAGTTTTCTGAAGGTGGATGACACTAATTCAGTTTTCATGAATACTGCAGATTGGAGCTGATATTGTGAAGAGAGCTTTGCGCTACCCTATGAAGTTAATAGCCAAGAATGCTGGTGTTAATGGAAGTGTTGTGATTGAGAAGGTATAACAAGATTGAAATGGGTTACTGTTTATGTCACATTGTATGAGAGTTCAAAGATTCATTGACTAAATTTACTATCATTCTCAGGTGTTGTCCAGTGACAATCCAAACTATGGTTATAACGCAGGCACCGGAAACTATGAAGATTTGATGACTGCTGGTATAATTGATCCTACAAAAGTAAGTATCTTGAAGTCTTAATGGAAACAAAATGTTGAAGAGATGTGTAGATATTTCAACAATATGTATTATGTCATAGTGGGTCAGAGTCTCATATTGGTTGGGAATATTGGTGTTTGGTTATATGGACTTGGGCAATCCTTCCCTCGTGAGTTAGTTTTTGGGGTTAAGTAAGGCATGGGTTCCATATCTTTACATAGTATCAAAGTCAGGTCCATTCTCGTTTGGCCACCCTATCCACACTTCAATCGGTCTGGGGCATGAATGGGGTGTTAGAGTGGGTTAGACTTTCACATTGGTTGGAGAATGGACTGGTAATTTGGTTATATGGATTTGACCAATTCTCACCTCATGAATTAGCTTTTTGGGTTGAGTTAGGATCAAGTGTTATATCTTTATGGTACAAGGGTGTAGTCCTGACTTGTCAAAAAGACAATTACACCCATCAACTATTGTGCTCTGCTGGGGCAGATCAAGCACATTAGTGGCCTAAGGCGAAAATTGAATGGAGGCGTTAAATTTTAAAAAATAAATTAATATAATTTCTTACGAATTTTATTCTTCTATCTCTTTGTAATACAGAATTGTTTAAAAATAATTATAATTGATTTCATTCGATAATTCTTTTGAATTGATCATATAATCATACTCCACATGTACCAAACTTATTCTAATAATTCTTTTTTTTATATGAAGTAAATGATCTTTATTGTTAATAGTACTTACTTGGTATTTTTCTAAAAAAAAATCTATAACCTATTATTACTTAAACAAAAATTGAGGCCTCTCAAATTTGGGGGCCTAAGGCGCTTGCCTTTTTTCTAACACTGTCGAACCACCCTTGGTGCTCTGTATTCTCAATCATGTCCGTTACCATTTCATCCAATGTTCTTAGTAATTGTGGAACTGAACATGTAGTAATTCTCTGCCAATAAGGTCTCCTTCTAGTTTTCCTAGAAATTGATGTCTACTTTATGAACTAATTAAAAGATGGCCCTCATTGTCAAAATCAATTTTTGTTACTTCAAACTTTACATATTGGCTCTTTTATTTTTTTACGTACCTGACAAATCTGATTTGTATTAACTGTGTTTTTAAAATTATAAAATATAGAAAGTTTTGACATTTCATTTTTAATTTCTTCGAATTTGGACTTCTATAAACGACTTCCGAGGAATGCTTATTTTCAATCCTAAAGGTTTTTGCTCTTGCTGTTTTCATGTTGCTTCTCACTGTGTTTTCTATATGAAAGCTAAGGACTGCATGTTTTGTGGAATTTAGGTGGTAAGATGTTGCTTAGAGCATGCAGCTTCAGTTGCAAGGACCTTTTTGACATCAGATGCTGTGGTCACTGAGATCAAGGTGCCTGAACCTGCAGTTGCCGGGAACCCAATGGACAATTCAGGTATTATACCGTAGAGGCCAACAATAGACCATCGTAGATTCATTTGAATGAACGAGTTTTTTGAACTAATAATTTCCTTTATTTTGATGTTAAATAGGTTATGGACCCTAGACTGTTTAAGACGGGCTTGAGGACGTGCTGAGAACTGGTATGCTGAAGTCCAATGCTTATAAATTACTAATAATAGGAATTAATTGGCAAATAGAAGTAACTGGTTGATGAGTTTATATTTGCGAAGAGCCAGTGTTTTTCTTATTGTTCCAAGTTGAAATTTTATGAGGGTTGGCTTTGCATGAGTGAACCCGAATGGTGTATTTGGCATTTTTGCAGTGGTAGAAATGGTAAAATTAAAGTGACAATATTGCTCAAACTTGTTCCTCTTTTTTGGAGTGAAAATGTTGCCTAATAATAGATCAAACCCTTTTACTCTGGTGACGGTCCAAGTAGTAGTTACTACTATAAGTTACCAGCAAAAAATTCTAATCCACCTCCTTCAGCTAATAAGGGTAAAGGTCATGTTCAATAAATCATAATAATGCAGTAGCATCTACCATATATTGAGAAAATAACGTAGTACTACTAGTTAAACATCATACCACTACAGCAGCATACCCAGCCCAGTGTAATCACACAGGTGGGCCTGGTGGGAATTGTGGGTACAAAGTCTTATTCTTATCTTGTTAAAGTAGAGAAGTTGGTTGCGATACTCAAGTAACGCATATCAAAAGTTTAAGTATGCAAGGAAATATAGTAGTGAAGAAGCTTTGTTGAAAACAATGAATAAGGTAACAGTATCAAAGCATTGGAAACACTTAATAATTTTAATAAAATTGAAGAAGTAGAGAATAATAATAACAATATTGATGAAGGACATTAGTCAATGTTTGAGTATCTATTAATCTTTTATCCTTATTTTCGATTGTAATATTTTTATGTTTAGGCCTTTAGGGTCATGTCTTCAATGAACTATAGGTGAGTCATGTATATTTTGTTTATCACCTCTTTTTCATACTTTTATAGTTTATCTCTCTACCTCCTCATATTTGTCATAGTCAGTCTCTCACACCTCCTCTTTGAGGCATTTATGCATCTCGTTCTCATATACTTGAACTATTTTTGTCTTCCTCATCTTGTCCTCCACGAGGCTACTCTCATCTTATCTCAAATATCTTCATTTTTAATATCATCTTTTCTGATTTGCTCAGATATCCAGCTCAACATTCTTATTTCTGTTACTTCCATTTTTTGGCCGCAAGTTGATCAAATTACACTTCATCACAAATAGAAAGTTTGCACAGGACGGTTACCTCAACCTTACTTAAGTTTCCTTTTATGTTATGGGAGTGTTGACAAGAAACCTTACCCATGTCTCACAAGCAAATTGTCAGTGGTGCTGTGCAATATGTTAAAATTTAGTATAAGTACGTCAAGGAGAAAAGAAAGCACCAAGCTTTGGTATGCTGATTACAGCTCACCAATAGGTTGGTGTAAATAGAGATAGAGATACATAGAACTTTGTATAAAAGGATGTTCTGCCGTACGTGCTCTGGTCTGTTTTTTCCTCTGTCATGATTTGACTAGACTGTCTTAAAATTAGAGCTTTAATTTATACTGGGATTACGACAAATCATAGGTAGTACCATACCTATTCAGATAAGAGGAGCAAGTCTTTTCTTTACGACTTTTTTCAGTTAATTGAATTGGCCAGTATTTCTTCGTTTTGGATGTTGTCGTTTCATAAATCACTTTTTTGTTTAAATCAATGTCTTAAAGGACAAGGATGCCTGGACACACACTCTGAATTTGTTGTATTATCAAACATAATTTTTAATTTATATTTTTTTTTTTATATATTCATACAAAAATGTATGAAATACTCCGTACATAAGTCCACAGTTCAAGTTGAAATTCAATTCGATGATGTGGCATTAAGACCTCTATAAACAAAGCTTCACCATTAACACCATCATAGCCGTGAAAGTTTTATTTCATAATTTGACAGAATGCATCGTAGGATAAATAAAAGTAAGATTTACCTAAATCACATAGTGAAAAGAGTTAATTACTATTTTTTTTATCAATTTATAGAAATCTTTTAAAAAATATAGCAAACGGATATATTAATTTAGTAATCCAAATACAAAAATTAGGGTTTTTAAGTATTAACAATCAATATTTAAAGCATGATACATTGAGCTTAAAGATAATTTGAGAATCAGAATTAATATATCTAGATTACTGAATTAATATATTCGAATGGAAAGAAAAGATTTTTGAAATTTTTAGAAATAAGTGAAAAAAATAGAAAATATGATAAATAAAGGTGTGTAATTAGATAATTATTCTTAATAAAGTATTCCTTTTTAAAAAGTACTAGTAAATAAAAGAATTGGATTACGTGTCTGCGCCTCTTTTTCTCTCCATTTTTTTAATTTAACCAATAGAACAAAGCACTGGGAGAAAATATAAAATAGTTTTAGTAGCAAATGGGCAAATCTGATCATTTCCCGTATTTTGTATTTTGAGCATAACATCAAGTGCCACAAGTATGAAAGAAAAAAGAAACATAAATATTGAAGAGTGCATATTTTGTCGTCAATTGTTTCTTGTCCTTTCTTTTCATGGAGCATTTTGTTTCGTCTCTTTTTGGCATAAAATTGAAGGGATCTTGAGATTAGTACAACCATTGTTTTGGCCTAAAATACTTCAAATTCTTTCATCTATAGTCGTATATTCTCCTCTTTGACATGATAGAAACAAAAAGGAGCTGAAAAAATATAATGGAATTCAGAAGATTGACTCTTTAAGTTTAAAAAACTCAATGGGTAGGGGTAGGGGTAGGGGTGGGGGTGGGGTTAGGGGTAATATTTTTTTAATTATTTTATTTATGTATCATTTGGTGTTTCTTCAAAGTGCTATTGTTTAATAGACATGCATCTTCTATTAAAATGATACGGAGAGAATTAATCCAGATTACAAGGGTGTGTTTGGTACGGAGAAAAATATATTCTTACTCATTAATTCGTATTTAGAAAGTAATTAAAAAAAATAGGGGGAGGGGGGTTGAATTGGACCGTGATAAGAGACTATTAATTATAAAGTTCATTTTCCTCATTTCTATATTTTTATTGAGAAAGTTATTTTTCTCAATTTTAGAAACTTGTTTTTTTAAAAAAAAATTGAACAATCAAATATAAAATAATTGAAAATTCCTCCGTACCAAACACACTCTAAATCAATATTGCAATCTGAATACGCACTGCTGGAAAATTCATGAATTGATTATACTCCCCGTGAGATGATCTAATGAGAAGAAAAAAAGTAGTAATACCAAAGCATAATTATTAAGAGGCTAATTACTAATTGTTAGTAGTTAATTAATGACACGAGTCTTAGGACACGAAACAAGTGGACAAAAGTTTTAAAAATGGTGATTGGTAAATGATTATGGTGAGGGTAGAGTTGAAAAGAAGAGACAAAGTACCCAAATTAATAAAAACTGACTGTTACAATATATACAATTTTATGGAATTAATTGAAAGGTGTCATGTTAGAAAGGAAGATTCTTAACCGGCATTTAATAAATAAATACAAAAAGTAAGTAAATTAAATAAGAATTAAAATTGATTAAGTATGTGGTAAGATTGACAGTGGTGTTTCATAATC
Organism: Solanum aculeatissimum; assembly: GCA_038996855.1. Classification (NCBI taxonomy): domain Eukaryota; kingdom Viridiplantae; phylum Streptophyta; class Magnoliopsida; order Solanales; family Solanaceae; genus Solanum; species Solanum aculeatissimum. The sequence goes on from JBCEWC010005395.1 coordinate 16,545, forward strand.
CATTGGTCATTAATATGATTGCTTCGTTAATGGCATCTTTAATCAAGTTTTTTCCATGACATAATAGAGACATCTTCCTTAATTTGACATTTATGTACTCTTTTTAGACATTTGTACAGAGTTGAACGGATAGAAATATATATATTTTTTAAATTTTATATAAGTTTAAGTGTTTATTAATTGGCTCCTGCACACTTAAATTTGTATGTATATATTTTACTATCTCAAATTTTATTTTCACTTATGAAATTATATTAGATGTGTGACTATTATAATTAGAGAAATTAAGTAAATAATTGTGAGGAATTAGATAGATTGTCATTTTCGAAAGGACTTTTGATAATTGTTGATCAGCCCTCTCTCTCAAATGTTTAATCAATCTTTTAATTTGGTCTAGTGCATGCAATACGTTTGGAGAATGATTAATTGAATGAACTTAAAGAGAATAAATCTTATATTATATACTTTTCTATGCTTACTTATCTTTGTCTAAATTATTTCACCTAAGGCTAATCTCATCATTAACGGGTATAATAGCATAGCACTTATCATCTTAGACTTTTTTGTTTCTTAAAACGAACACGACAACCTTAAACACGTCAACATTGTTTTTTTTGAATTATCACATTAAATAATAACGGAATGAAGTGAAAATGTCAAAAATCCTAACTTATCATTAGAAAAAAAAATATGTATTCAATTTATCGTTAACCCAACATTTTATATTCTTCCTTTTCATTACAAGAACTTTAAGGCCAAATTTGTTTTTTTTATTTTTTTTTATTATAGTTTAAATTTTTCCTCAGATTAAATCGTCAAAAGTCAAGAAAAAACACAAGACTTTTCCTTCACAAGGGAGATTATATTGAGCCATTGATGATCTGTAGTGAATTCAGAATTTTTATTAAGGAGATTTGAAACATTAAAAAACAATAATATGTAGTGGTTAGGATTTGAACTTGGAATCTTAAGATGAATTTGAATTCAAATGCGATGAGTTAACCTCTATTTAAGAAATTCAAAATACCTATATATATAAAAATTTAAAAAAAATCTTGCATAATTTTTTAACAAGTTAGAGATAAATATTTAGCTTTAGTGAAACGGACAATTAGAAACGCGTACTAAACATAATTACAAAGTGGAAGATTAATGAGCATTATTGGCATGTAATTTATTAAAGTATGGACAAGACAAAAAGGAGGAAAATGCACGAATTAGGAAGAAGCATGTATAATCCTAATAACTAAATTAAAACATCTCCACTTCAATCAAATACAAGTAATTTCAGAAGAAAACAAATTTGTAAACAATACGTGGATGCAAATAGCAAAGGCCAAGGGTACATAATGATTGCCCACTTAACAACTTTTTATTATATCTTCAAGTCATTGAAATTTTTGAACCACCACCAAATCACTATTTCTTTAAAACAAAACCCAAGAGCATAAGTTATATTAAAAAGTGAAGTGAATAAATTAAAATAGAAAGTTGTCATCCATTTTGTCTAATCTATGGGCTATTTTGTCCAAAGGATAAAAACAGGAAAATGACTAGCAATTTGAACAACGAAAGTGACATTTGACCACTTTCTTTTTTTTTAACCTCAAGTATTAATAGCCCCTGGAAGTTCCCAAAAATTTGCCTCTTGAGACAAATCCTTCAATTTTCTCTACTTAAATCTTTCGAGGCCTTATCCACTTTTTTTTAATTAAAAAAATGTGTCAGTCAAGTCAACTTGCATGCATGTCAATCATTATAGAATAAACAGTGTGAATAATTTTACCCAATAAAATTTAGACAAGAAGGAAGAAGTCTTTCCAATGTGGTTTGTAGCCTCTAAAAGATAAAGGTCGAATTGAAGTTAAGAACAAGACTCAATTATACAGAGAGTACAAAATAACGATAGTAACATATTCAATATTAATGAGAAGGATAAAGAATACACCTTATGCAAAGCAACACACGAAAAATGATAAATATGAAGGATAAATAATAAGAGTCCTTAACTAATTTTGTCATAATGAGCTTGCATATCATAACTCATAATCATCATACTTTTATTTTCAGGATCCTTGATTATCTGGTGCGCTAATTATCTTCTTCTTCTTTTTAATTTTACCTCTTCCAAATTAGGTAACTAAGTCAACTTCTTTTTAGTAAGTTAATTACGTCAAATCAAAGTGAAACTTCTTGAAAAAAAAATGGCAAGCTTAATAATTATATAGTATATTTTTTCAAAAGTATAAGAAACGGTAAATTAAATTATATGTTTATGGACAAATAAACTGATATTTACTAAAACAGTAACTACTATTCCACAGATATTGAAAAAGATCCATAATAAAAAGACAAACAGAGCAAAGCTGTGAGTTCAAAAAGCTCCATGATCAAGCAGCTTTTAACAAGCCCATTTCAGTGTCTCAAAGCTGCAACAAATTAAGCTTTCTCCAGCTGCTGCCGACTGCTCCAGAAAATAACCACAAAAATCTGTACTGTGATCTGCCCACCATGGCGAATACAGCAGTCCTTCAATCGAGTCACTCAGCCTCAGCTCAGTTTTTGTATCCTCACTTTCCTCTAAATTAGGCAGCTCAATAATCTCGCAAAGCTCTTCAGATCCCGTTGATATTGTTGTTGTTGAAGACGACGAGGATGAAGAAGTTGAGTCCCTCATTGAAGCTGCTTTAGCAGCAGCAGCTTGAACATCTCTGGGTGAATTTGAAACTGGACGAGGCAGAGAGTCGATTAGATGAGGGAAATTGAGAATGGCGGAATTTCCTTTAATACTTATCGCTGCCACGTCATGTGCCCTAGCGGCCATTTCTGCAGTCGGGTAAGTACCAAGCCAAATCCGTGATTTCTTCCTGGGTTCACGAATTTCAGATACCCATTTTCCCCAACTTCTCATCCTAACTCCTCTGTAAATTTGACGTCTACTCCCACTATTACTATTAACCCTCTGTTTCTTCGTTGGCCGTTTCTTCTCTTCTGGTAATTCGCTTGACGATTTAAAAACCGATTTGTGCATGGAATCAGTGGACAATGAAGAAGAGGAAGAAGAAGAAACAGAGGAAGTAGTATTAGAGCTCTCTACTTCAACTTCCGCCATTAATGTAGAGAAGCAATAATCCCGTGAAGCTTCTTAATACAAGTCGGCTAATGCAATGAATACAAGTGTTTTCTTTTTTCCTTTTTGGGTGGGGAAGAGTTCTTTCTACCTTTTGAATGATAAACAAGAGTTCATATTTTATATTATTGAGTGAGAGTGTTGAGAGTATGAAAGTTGCTACAGAAAAGAGATAGAATGAAAGTGAAAGATGAAAAGAAAGGACAAAATTTTGCAAGTGCCCGTTGGCTATTAATGGAAGTGGGAGCGGGCGTTTTTATAGCGAAAGAAGACGAATTTACTGGGTTATAAAATATATGCGCTCGAAGATAAAATTAAAAATTATTTTATTAGATATTTAATTGAAATTATTCGCATGTGATAGGTAGTACACATTGTTTTTTCCAACTTTTAACACGGTGCAGAACGACTATAATACAAACCAATGTATTAATACACAATACAAAACTATACAATTTACCCCCAGCAAATAAGATTATAGAGCATGGTTGAAATTTGTGCTTTTTTTATTTCAAAATCTTTGAAGTTGAAAAAATATTAATAAAGAAAGTTTGGTCAAACTTTAATACTCCCTCCGTCCAACTTTACTTGGCCCCTATTGACTTGGCACAAGGATTAAGAAGTAGTAAATGATAGGGGTAATTTTACCAAATCACCTTTTGAATATAATTAATGCAATGTATTGAAAAATGTAATAGGGAAATAATTATAATTAATGATAAGGGTAAATTGGGAAGTAAGTATAAAATTATTTCTTGATTTCATAAACTGGATAAGTATTGTTGAACATCCTAAAATAGTATAGGGGTCAAGTAAAGATGGACAGAGAGAGTATTAGTAATAAAAAATGTCGGGTTCCAATTCATTGAAGATGGATATTCTTTTTACAAAGAAGCTTCCCCTTCCATGGATGGGATGTGAATCTACATATTTCTATTGATTTTGTTAATGGATTATGAATAGAATATAGAGGAAATTTCATATATATTAAAAAAAACTAATTAATTTACGATAAATATAACTTATGTTTTATTTACATAAAAAATAGGCTCAAATCAGCGAAACTATACATGACTATACAATATAATTTGTCAAAAGTTATAGAAAATATACACTAAATATACATTATGATACACAAATATGCACTGATTATGCATATCTATACAACGAAGATTTGTTTTTAATTATTTTAAGTGAAACGTCTCTCAGTGTAATTATCCCTAGAATATAGTTATAATTTTCTTTTTAAAAAAATCATAAATCAACAACCCATATGGTGGTCAGTGGATTTTATCCACATTAATTGAGTAGTAAAATCACGGAATAAAATATGTTATCATTATATTATCACACTTATTAGTCAATTAATTTATGCACCAACTATATAAAGCGTCTTAATAGAATTTATGCTTTAAAGCTAGATTATTTTTCCAAGGCCCTTAAACATATTTCATAAAATTCATTTACTAGTGAAACTCAAAAGAACTTATTTCTAATTTATGGATTAGTCAAGTAACAACAATCATAATAAATTTAATGTAATTATACAAATATTTAAAAAGAGGAATATATGCATAATCTTTTTCCTACCCAAAAAAGTAAAACGACTCATATAATTAAACCTTTTATTTTTCGAATATCCTATAGTCGATTACCAATCAATCATTTAACTAATAACCTACTAAAAACCAAAAATAAATTAAACTCTAAACTTTCATCAGTACGATCAAATTTCTTTACGATGACTCTCTTACATACCTCATTAGAAATGAAACTAGTCAAAAACAATGACTTTATTAGCCTTATCCTTGAGCAGGGGTAGGTTATAAGGGGACCCTCAAGAAGAATGGGTCATGAGCTAGCTATTGAACAAAAAGGTTCCTAACCATATATTCTGTGTACCAAAAAGACAAAAAGAAAAAATGTCCCACATTTTACTATTAGATTTTTGTTCTTCTTTTTCAAGCATATACGTTAGAAAAAAATTTCTTTTTGGTAAAACAACAACATCATAGTCATACACGTATCTTTCATTCATGTGTCCGTTGGAAGTTGTACAGTGTTCTTGTAAATTTGTCCGTTACTATACGTGTTCAAACTTCAAAAAAAAATTAAAAAGAAATATCTGACCATATCTACAATCTCCATATTTATAGCTTGTGGAACAGAGAATAAAATCAAACTCGTTACTGTGTACACATAGCGGCAAAGTGCCACAGCTTTTGACCATTTTCAGGACAAAGAAAAATCATTTACCAAAAAGGTTTTTTAATCTATAATAATAATAAAATAAACTGGTGAACTTAAAAGTTATATTAGGTTCGGCCAAACTCATACTTAATTTTTTAGTTCAACTATGCTCTAACACACGCATAAATATGTGTAGATTCCCGTAATTATTAGGTAATTTTAACTTATAAGTAATAACATACTTCCTTCGTTTCAAAGTAGTACTTCTTTTCTTTTAAAACAAATAATTTGGTTTGACTTGATACGAAGTTAAAAAAAAATAAAAAATTTGGAATTCTAAATTAAAATTATGTTAAATATACAAAAATGTCTTTTAATCTCATGACCGTAAATATGTCACATTAAAAATTGAAATTAAAATTTTGTCAAAAGAAGAAAATGATTCGTTATTCTTTAAACAGACTAAAAAGAAGATGAAGTCATTCTTTTTTAAACGAGGGGAGTATATATTTGTTAATTCGCTATACATTTGCAGTTTTTGTATTGAGTTTGTATATTTTGCTACGTTTGTATAATTCGCTATACAATTTGCAGTGTTTATGTATTTCGCTAAACAATTTAATTCGCGCACAATTTTTGTATAATCGTGCACAACGTTTGTATAAATCGCATGATTTATACAAAACTTAAACTGTATTCGTGCACAACAACATTGTGCGAATTATATAAAACTCAAATTGTAATTACGGCTAAATATTTATCGCGAGCCATAATTAATAATTCAAACTATAGCTATATTAGCTAATTAACTAGTATATATTTGTTTATCTGCGTAATTTTTCCTTCTTTTTTTAAACAAATTAAAAAGAAAAAGAGGTCATTCTTTCTTAAACAAAAAGAGTATTTGTTAAACTTTACTTTTCAAGACTCAAACTATAAGAATTTTTATCAAAATAGTAAGATATGTATTTTTATCATATGCATATAGAAAAAAAATTATAATTTATAATATTTTTTCGTATAACTTTAAAATCTAATTTATAATTTTAAAATTTTTTAAAATTTTGTCAAATTCACATTCGAAAAATGAGCACAAGGGATATTTACCATTTTATCTAGTCATTTAACATTTTAACTATACCTTCCTGAAAAGTGATTTGGGGGTGCAAATACTTTTCAGCCATAGATGTTAATACTCTTTATCTAATCATATTTACATCTTTTATTTCCTTTGTAATTTACTATATTTACCGCCACAAATTAAATATTTATGTGCTCTGTTTTGAGTCGTTTGACTTGCACGAAATTAAAGGATGTAAATCTACTATTTATATATAAGTGGTGATGAGCACATACATTTTGGTCGACATATCTGCTATAGCTGTCTGCTTAAGCAAGGAACTATCAATTGACGTGTTTGCTTCAATTGCTTCAACTGTGATTTTACAATATTATTTTAAGTAAATCATTTTCTCAGCTACAATTTCACTATTTTAAGTGATAAATCAGACTAAAAAATAATTTATATTGACTACTTGCTTGAGTAGCTTCTGATGGGCCAGTAAAAAATAATTTATATTGAGCTCGTGCTAGTACATGCTTTCGCAACTAGTAAATTAATAAGTAACCGTGTGTGACTATTCCTCAAGATCAGAGAATGATAATGAAGATCTCAAAATAATACTAATAATATCACGAGATATTAACATGACCTGTATACTAGGACTTTTAAACAAGTCATATTTTTAATAAGTCTTAATTAAAACTTAAAGTCAAACTAGATTTGGGTAATGAACATTATAAGGACAATATTTGTTATCATACTATTGAAATTCATTCCAAATTACTAAAGGAGAAAAAAGAAAAAAATGTCTAAATATTACTCATAAGTATAGTAATTGAAGATCTTTCTCACTTTATTTAGTAACATGGACCCATTCAGGACCTTATTTATGGAATTTCTCTGAATATATTGTTGTTATTATTGTTAGACCCATTCAATAAAAAAATAAGACTTGAGACTAGATACTAAGTGAAGTGGTAACAGAGAAATTGAACAATAACTAATTCAGAAGAATTAACATAATTTTTGTACATGAAACCATTCTGCCCTACATTAAAAAGAATGTAGGTCAAGAATACTTATTCAACCAGCAGGACCATCACGTTACAAGTAGAAAACAAACTCACAAGTCCTTAATATATGCTAACCAATAAACTAACTTTCATTCCAAATCCAAAAGAATCTCAATGTCCCCATATGTTTTTTTTTCCTCATTCTTTCTGTTCTATTAATATACTTGTACTAGTTTTTTCTTATTCTAGCTGATATCCATAGTACCCAAAAAAAAACAAAAAAACCATAACCATAGTTTTACATAATTATTTTTTGTTCAAATGCTACTTGACCATAAATCGACAAATTTGCCTCGAATGCACCAAGTCTATTTGCCGTACACTACAACTGGCTTCTATGTCCCTAGTGTACTAGACTATTAACCCTATAAGAATATATTGGCTACAGTCACCTGTCTTGTCTACTCTCCAAAATTATTTCTTCCCGGAGAAATTACCTATATATAAAAAATAAAAATAATAAGTTTAAAAAAAAAGTAACTTATGTTTTATTTACATAAAAAATAACCTCAAATCAATAAAACTATATATGACTATACAATATAGTTATAGAAAGTATACACTGCTATACAATGTATATTACCTATACATGAGTTATATATTAAATATATATTATGATACACAAATATACATTGACTATACATATTTATACAACGAGGGTTGAATGCTCAAAATTGTAATAAATAGCCAAAGGTCAACTGGGATGACTACTTTTCGTAATTAAAAAAAAGTAACTTATTTTTTGTGTAAATAATTTTTTTCAGTAATTTGTGGGTGTAATTATCAATTTACGTGCTCCACCTGGCAGGGTGTTGTTGACAATACGTGCAAAAATTTTTTTACTAGGCGGTATACTTTTGGGCCACAAGACACGTTTGCTTGTTAGAGGCTGATTAGAACTGGGCCGTGGTAGATGGACCCATATATTGTTGGGAACAACATTTACACCAAAAAGAAAAAAATTAGGACAAATTATAGAAATCTCATACTTTACATGCATAATCTCAATATATATCAACTTTTTCTGAAATTACTAAAAATCCCTTATTTTTTAAG